>CAJNIZ010009424.1:78512-107612 GCA_905231905.1 Symbiodinium pilosum
ACACACACACACAGAGACAGACAGACAGACAGACAGACAGACAGACAGACAGACAGACAGACAGACAGACAGACAGACAGACAGACAGACAGACATATGCATGCATACACGTACATACACGTACATACACATACATATGCATGCATGCATGCATGCATACATACATACATACATACATACATGCATGCATGCATTCATTCATTCAACACGTACTCGAAACTAGAAATAACCTAAGTGGTTCATCGTCAACGCCAGGTAAGTACAGACTTGACCAGGCCTTCTGGAAAGGGCAAAGGAAGAACCGGCGGAACAACTTGTGAGATGGAGCCTTTGGCTTCATGGGTAAGGTGATCATATTGTTAGGTACATGACGGAACATTCGGAACAGGCTGCACGGGTTTGAGATCTGCTCAGTGTAGGGTTTCAAGCAAGTAAGAGTTGTAGATGCAAGTGGGGCAAAAGCTGGGCGATTTCCGAATAATTCAGTGCTCCACGTTTCGGGAATGCTCTTGTGCTTTGTTCGGGTGTTTTTGGCAGGGTTTGGTCGAGACAGAAAGGGGGACACTATCTTGAGTGTCCGGTGTCTAAAGGTTCTTTCCGGAGATTTCAGGGCAAGGCCTTCAGGCATCGAATGTGGAGCTGAGGGCTCTCACTCTGGCGGGCAGACAGCACTAAACCCATGATCTTTTCTCCTCCTTCGTTAAACGTTTCAAGCCGTACGCCCTGAATGAACAGGCCACAGCCCTAAGTCTGCAATCTGAAGAAACCTCCTGCAGCCTCAGCCCTCATCATCAGCAAATAGCACAGTTGCCCTGACCGTTGGGAATATTCCTACTAAAGCAAAACTCCGTCCTTCTGAAATCCCGAAGCTGAAGCGTTATCGCACACCAAGCTGCTAGCAATGTGGCTTGTGGAGTAAGCCAACTTTTTCGCTGGGTTTGGCTTCACCATCACAAACTGAGAAGCGTCAAGGGGTGTGGGGTGCAGAGATAGGACGCAGGCTTTGGGAAGTCGGGCTTGGAGATCAGGAATTGCAAGTGGGGCTGGGGCTTGAACAGAATCAGAATGCCCTCCGAACCCAGGCATTTGCTTCACCATAAGTATTCAGTTGTAAGGTCTGTAGGTTAGGTTTGTTGCGCTGCTAGGCCTCACTTTGACCGGAACAGTAACGGGACTGTATATGACGGAACTGCTACACTTATTCTAAAGATCTTGGACCCCTCAAAACAAGGGCTTGCAAGAAACGAGCACTTCCAGAAGTACACGGAATCACTCTTGTAACAAAAGGAACTTAGCTCGCAATACATTCTACAGCACGCTTCACAGGAATGGCGGGAAGAGACAAAGAGGCGGACAAATCCTAGACACAAATGGATCCCGGCCCAGACACTATACACACTGAAGCTTTTTTCTCAACCAGGTCAACCCTTTGCACCTGAACTCCGCAATCCTATGGCTCAGGGCGTAGGGCCGTTTAAGAAACGGCCCGTTTATAGATTGATAGCATTGATGACGCCAGCAACAGGTTCAGCCCAGGTGCGCCCATGGACTTCATCTCCCAATCTGCCTTCGTCCCATTTTTGAACTTTGCCTTGGCTCGAAAACGCCCGAACCCCAACCTTCAAATCGTCCTCCGGGTCTGGTAGGGCTTACTGCGTCTTTCAAGATTATGTCCTTCTTTTTCAATAATTCAGTAAAGTAGCCGCCAAAAGACCCTGTGGCAGGGTCCAGTATGGCTGTAACATGTGCATGCCGCATGCCAGAGACATGGTCGAATCCCAGAAGTCCGAACTGGAAGTCCAAAATAAGTTACAGCTTGGGCTTGGAAGCTTAGATTTTGTGGTGCATGGTTGTTAGGGTTGTTGACGATTCATGGCTTATTCTGGGGCAGGCAATCTCTAACTCACCTGACCAAAGTGGGCTTCTGGAGAGCTTTGGTGAGGTTTACTGCTGTAGGTTCTATGGCAGATTTGCAAGATGTAGGCCCCCCTCTCTCTGTCTGTCTCTCGCTCTCTCTGACGTGCTCACGGTAGGCTTGTAGGCTTAAAACCTAGACAGGGCATAGCCGATAATTGCGGGCTACTTTCTGTGAATTTCCCTTTACTCGGAGTCAAAGTATAGAGGACTCCAGGCTTTCCAGGTGACTCATGTTTGAACCCCGAACCAAGCCCTAAACACCAAACCTAAGCCCTCCAGACTCCATCAACTCAAAACTCTGAAGCCTAATTCCTCTTGGTCCCAGATCAGGCTGGCCACCTTGCCCAATACTAACATGGAACCACGAAGAAAAGCTTGCGCGTGTGGAAGCCGAGACGGAACAGAGATGTGCCGCTTGGGTTACTTAATCGGTCAAAAGGAGGACGCTGTACAAGACTAATCCCTCCCCCTAGTATTATAGCCCCCTAATACTTAATAAGTCAGGGGCCTAAATTTCGTGAAGATTCCTTTTAAAAGGGGAAGACTACTTTTGAACGGGGCCACCTAATGATGAACTAAGGGGCTCAATGGATAGCAAACATAAAATGATTAAATACGTAACTGAATAACCAACCACCAACCACATTCCATTGAGTTGGCTACTATCTAATGTAATTACATTATTGATCTACCAAATCAGTTTGCTTAGTCAAGTACTTATTCGGTTTCCATGGAGTTTACAACGAGTTTAAAGGCAGTCATCGGGCCCCAGATTATGTAATCCCAGGGGCGGAGGTGGAGGGTGGGTGAGGGCGGGCGTCGTTTAATTAGGGGGAAGCGATTAATTGTGGCCCACCAAAAAAAAAGGCCTTATTGGTTTCCATGTTAGGCAACGGAATGTCAACATTCAAACTCCAGACTACAGTCCATGTTTCCTTGAGTTCGGGCGGGAATACCAAGTCTCGGCTGTCTACTACTACATTCCAGAATGCAAGAACCGAGACATGCACTGTAAACTTCTGGTACACCATTCACATTTCATTACTACTCAGATATTCACTTCAATCCTGACCTTGGGACCCTTGGCTTTGGCAGCCAATCAAGAAATGTCGCCACGTACGACGAGTGGCGGAGATCTGGCAAATGGTTCCAGGCTGGCCTTGGTAGAGGTCCTCGGCCATGACTTTTTAAAAATCTCAACCTCTCTTCAGGAGTCTCCCGCTTGCCTCTTGTCAGCAGGGAGTAGGCTATCGGGCTAGCATGAGCAACCATAGGGTTTCTAGCCTGTATGTTAACATCGGCCTCCATGTCCTTGTCTCAGTACTTCAGGAATCCTGGCTTTTTGAAAAACATTAGATTAACGTCCCCATGTGAGCGGCAAAGGACCTTCTATAGTACATTGAAAGACTCTCATCAATGTACGCCCCTGGAGGTGTAGGACTTGATCTGAAAAATGGACACCCAGGAAATCCTTGCATCATATCCCAATCAGTTTCAGGGCATGTTGTTTCCAGTTCCTACACGCCCCCATTACAACCTTCACAGGAAGGCCACCGAGCATTGTATAGGGAGGGCATGTGAAAAAAAGGCTTAGGAATTGTAGGCCTTCACGTTGTCCACAGCGCCCGTCTCTGCGCCTTTGGTCTTCTCGAGGTTCCTCGGGGTCTCCAAGGGATAAGGTTTGGGGATCAGGGTTTAGGGTCGGACTTTGGATGTACGGATTAAAGCTTCGTGTACAGCGTACGGCCTAGGTTGAATTAAGCCTTCAGACAACAGTGGGTAGTTGGAGGCGGGGTAGCTATGAACAACTTGAAGAATGGCTGCAGTCGTGCAAGCCGCCTGCGACTACCGGTCTGTATGTCTCCAGTGTCCAAGCTGCAAAATAAGCCCTCGTAAAACAAATTCTTAACCCTATGACCTTCCTTTCTAAACGCTTCGCCCTGACCCTTAAGCCTGGAAACCCGAACTGCAACCCAATACAAAAACATCTAAAACTTGTCGACCATTGCTCCACAACCTCAACCCACAACACCTTGAACCCCAAATAAGTCGACCTCCAAAGGATAGCTAGAACTGAGAGTTGTGCTGCGGATCCCGTTAGGAGTTTGGGGCTTGGGATTTGAGGGACTTGGTGCCGGGCTCAGGATGAAGGCTTCAGGGTGGAAAGTCTTTGGTGAACGCTGCTTTTATTTTCGAGGACATGAATTTCCATTGTTCTTCTGAGAAAGGACCCAGTTCCTACTTAGGGTCTAATTATTGTTTAGCTTAGAGCTCAGCATGTCCTGCACCTCTTTGAATTTGCATTTGTCTCGGGCCGTAGCGGCAGGTAGAAAGTAAGTATGGGGGGATTGAAATCCCATGTTCCCCCCGAGTGGACACTCGCCAACATGTTCCCAAGGAGCCTGCTGGGCATCGGCCAAAAATCAGTCAGTAATTTAAGTGCCCAAAGCTAACATGGAACCCATACAAACTGTCTTCAAAAGATGCGAATGTTTGTAGGGCCGGTGTGGGGTCCGCCTCCCGAACCGCATACAGCCCAGGGTAGGTGCCCACAGCTCTTCGTTACTTCAGACCAAACCCTCAGCCTCCAAGCCTCAACGCTAGACTCAAAACCCTAAACTCTACACCCAATGCCTACACCTTCACCCTTTACCATTAACCTGCGAGAGCCCCGTTCCCAGGAATGAGAATCACAGCAAAAACAAATTGGAATCCACTGATGCAGAGGTGCAGCCTTACCTTACGCATGCCCTCAACCTCCGGCCTAAGCTGCCCCGCTTAAACAACATGTGCCAGAGCTGTTCGGGATTCATTTAGTCTACAGGTGCCCATGCTCTTCTTTTTTATACGCGTTTATGTTCATCTCCATGCAGTCCCTCTGTAAACTCATAGATTCCAAGTACCGCCCTGGAAGTGAGCAATCCGCAGCCTTGAGACCCAAATCCACACTAAGCCACCTAACCCACTCTTTCCCATTAAAAAACCTCATGGCTTGCTTCAGCCGAGGCGCCCCTTCTTGTCCATGGAGAGCCAAGCGGCCTCGGGCGCGCACATCTTCCTGAAGTCCTTTGGCACATGTGCAAACATTTCCGTAGCTAGGGCTTGGGGCTTAGGGCAGATCTGTATACGTTTGTATATATATATATATAGTATATACATACGTATTTTGCCTGTCTGTAGACATTTTTATACACAGAAGCGCTGAGTATAAGGTCCCGAAATGCTTGGAGAGGGATTCAAAAAAGAATGTGGATGTATGGTCTGTAGGTATTTGCCTACAGTGTTTAAGGGGATGCCTTTGAGATGAAGACGGGGCTCTCAATCTTCAGAGGGTTCAGTAAGATTTTTCGGCAATCCGTAAACTTTCCTAACGACTCCGTCAAGCAAAGCTCATAACACCAAACTGGCTCCCGCCACAAACTCTCAAATGTACCAATTACATCACATGCCCAGGATGCTGGAAACTTAAAATCCTAAACGTGTCTCCCTCGACCCCATGTCCTTCCACTTGCTGTCCGGCGGGCTGTAGGTCCGTAGTGAATAACTTGTGGTCTTTTCCGTGAACCTCAAGCTCTGAAAAAGAGAGCCTTATCGTTTAGGGTTCAGGGGTCTAGGATGGTTTAGGGCTTCAGGGCTTACGGTTCGGGGCTCTGGACTTGCCATTCCAGGTTCAAGTGGAAGGATTAAGTTAGGGTTGGGGAACAAACCGCAAAGCCTATCCTAAGCTCATGAATCACAATCGAGGCAGGCCCCAGCAGATACGAGCTTACTGCCGTGACAACCTTACCCCGGGAACTTTCTCCCGTTGACTCGTCAGACACTGCCGCGTGGATCCATCTCAGATTCGGTAGCCACTGCACTTTTGGCGTGCCAAACCTTGGGCTCTGCAAGAACCAGGCGCCTGTTGTCCAGAAGCAGCATCGTGAGCAGAATGCTGCGAGTTCGGCACCAGTGGCACGCACACTAGCCGGAGCCAGTCTATTACTCTCCTAGCTCAAGGCCGTCGCAGGTCTCGCATCTCTGCACCTGATTCAAGGTTTGCATGCGGTTGGGTGTCTCCCTTCATACTAGGCCCGTAGAGCCCTTTGGTCTCAATTGGAAGCTAAGCCCGCGCATCCCCGAATCTGACAACCTGTTTGAATACTAGAATGACCAAAAGCCGCCCACCATGCAAACTGTCCTCAACTTCACCGTTACTGTAGGGTTCGGGCCTTAAGGACTTTAAAGTTCAGGCTTCAGGGGCTCTGCAGGTTCACGGGTTTCTAAATGCACCCATGGCCCATGGCAAAAAAGATCACAGCCTGAGGTCCCTGCAGAAGCATGGAAGGCCCATAGGCCATGTACCCAACTTCGACAGTCAGCCCCGCCTCAGCGTTTAGGGTTCTGTGCTGATTCAAGTAGGGTTAGCGTTTTCTCCGTTTCAGATGCTTAGCTGAAAACTGCGGTTTATACCAGACGGCATTCCTCGCCTCAACCCATTGTCCCACGGTACTCCCCATCAGCGCTCACATTTCCACCATTCTAAAGCTCGCTCTCAGCGCTCTCGAGTCCAAGCATCCACCTGCGCAGCTACTTGCACGGGACACCCACTCAGCAGCACAAGGCCACTTCACAGCAGCACGTTGCCGCATCACTAGGGCTGTCCACCATTCTAAATCCGTGGCCGGATTTGAACTTGTCTGCCGAGGGACTGTGAAGAACAGGTGGTGCTCCTGGTATGCCGTCACCTGTTGATAGCCCCTCTTGAACTTTGACTTCAAGGCTTAACGTCGCGAGAAAACTGCAGATTCTCAAACTGGCTGGGTGCGTTTTGCACCCTTGGGCCCTAAACCGAAAACCAGAAAACTATGAGTATACCTAATAAGCACTACTATTTCACAAGCGTCCGCCACAGCCACTGCCGCCGCCGCCGCCGCCGCCGCCACCACCACCACCACCAGCACCAGCACCAGCACCAGCACCAGCACCTGCACCAGCACCAGCACCTGCACCAGCACCAGCACCAGCACCAATCACAACCACAATTTCAACCCTGATCTCAAACCCTCAAGCCCAAAAACCTGAAACGCCGGCCTTGCAGGTAACCTTGAAAGCCTCCTTGGGCTTGTCAGTGCCCTTGATATAAGTCACCTGGCCGAGCAAGGAATTTAGAACTTAGGATTGGGATGCAAAGTTTTGACAATGTTTTTAGGCTTCGAGTTGGGGATAGGACTGGCGAGTGTTTACGCTTCAGGGGTAGGTGCTTAGATCTCAGTTAGGGGGGTAAAGCGTCTGCTTTGGTTTTGGGCCTTAGCCTGAACTAGCAGCAACAAGCTTCTTAGGGGTTCTAACTGGACAGGACGTCGACAAGCTCTTTATTGTCAGCGTAAGGCATAGAGCTTGGGATTCAGGCATTAGGACTTTAGGAATTTGCGCAAGTTGTCACAGTTTCGGAGGCAGCAGGGAGTAGGTAGTGTAAGCCCTCAAAACTCCTGCAGTGCAGTGAGGATTCCGGCATATGGGTCCTTCATGAAATCAACAGGGGTATACGAACGTGGGAAATGCGGAAATGGATGATAGGGGCGATTACTCAAATACTACAAGAACAGCGAATGCAATTCCACCGCTTACTGCTGGGGATTGCATGCACTTGGCTTGGGGCCCTGTGGTCGAGGGGTCGAAATTAGGAATCATGAAGGGAGTACCACCGGGATCCAACCCTGATTCCCTGCGATGCACCAGGTTCAATCTGGGTGGCGATTCCTCTCTCGTCTTCCTTTACGGTCTAGCTTCATCCTTACATACCACTATGAGGATCTAAATGCCTCATTTACATCTTAATTCTTGGGTTTAACGTGTATGCAGCGTTTGGGATTAAAAGAAAAAACCAGTGAGAACAGTTAATAATCTGTACAGCACCAGGTGGTCTCTGCTGTGCCGGCCTCACCGGTGGCCCCATCCATCGTCAAGTTGTACAAGACCTCTCAGTGGCCAGCTGTCACGCTCTCCCGGTAATCCGCATGTTGACGCGGTGATGCGGGGAAAGAATGCAAAACAACCCGTGGCATGTGGCATGTCTGGACTGTTGCTTTCCGGCATCCACTGGACTGGCTCATGACTGCCACAGCCTGTGTCTTGGACTAAAGTGTTCACACCACAAGAACGACCGGAAACAAGCGGCAGGAGAAACGCTCCTCTGCCTCCGACTCTGGCTTGATCCCTAAGTCCTCTCAATTCCCACGGCTTATTCTAATCGGCTAGTACGGCCTATACCAAGCCTACACATACACAAAGTCCCTTCAAGTCCCCCAACACTGCTCACACAAGATCAACTTACTGAGTCTGGCACAAACTCGCAGTTTTCGTTGAGACCATAGCCTCAGTTGAAGTTTATCGAGCATAATGCGAACATTTTGTAAGGACTGTCGTCTCCTTATGCTGGCAGCCTGCAGCCCAGCGGCGCGTAGCCGTACGTGGCTGCGGCCATAACGAGACCTCTTCACCCAACACGTACCTCCACAAAGATTCAACTATCGGTTCAGTGATTCAGGGTTTGGACTTGTCAGCGCGCGAAACAAGTTAAACAGAACCATTGCATGGCGCGCTCGGCAGGATAATTCCCAGTCGCCATACACTGCGGACGTTCTCTGGAAAAAGCTTCTAAAATGAACGGGGGCATGATAATCTCAAGGGGCTTCCTTTGGGCATTCCGTGTCCTAGTATGCATTCTGCAGGTATTGGGAGAAGATATTTATGGATGACCATCGCACTTACAGAGTGGATTTTACGTCTTCCAATCCTTCAATACCAGTCTGTGTAGATGTTGGAGTTTACTGTAGGCATCATTTTAATGATGGGATGACAACAACAGAATCCTTGGGCCAGATAAAACCCTGACATTGCTGAGTTGATGTTATTGGCAAACCATGATTCTTATAATAAACTCGTACGCATCCTAGGGTTTCAGAGGGTGATGGTCCAAAAAGGGAAGACCATAATGAAATCCTGGGGCCAAACCATGGGTCGCCATTGAAATCACATAGAATCCTCTCCTGCTCCTCCTTCTCCACCTTCTACTCTCATTCCTCTTTCCCCACCACAACTGCTATCTATTACAACTACTAGTACTACGACTACTACAACGACAGCGAGAGCTCAGGCCCCAAAGAGTTGTATGGCGACCTCTCCTTTCCCAAACCTTCGTTTCGAGATTGGTCTGCACATTAACTCGCACGCGCTGCAGCTTCATGGATACAGGAATGTGGGATTTTCTCAACATGTCCTCCACATCGTCCTGGACGCGGAAGCCCCTAATAATCTTCTCATCATCCGCACATATCTCGAGGAACCCTCAGGGTACCCTTGCTTCCAGAGAATTGTACAAAATTTTTGTGGTTCCACAATGGTCCCACCTCATCGTGCCGCAAGAGGTGCGCAGAATTCAGCTTGCTATTCTTCCAATTCCGGAAGCGCAAGGTCAGTATGGCTACAGAAGTCATGAGCGTGAAGCTCCGAAACCTGAAAATTGTATTGAGCTGTCCTGATGCACGAAAACCTTTGGGGTAAGGACCTGCTACCGTTGCCCAGGCAATGCAAGATCGGTAATGCAGGCTTGGGGTTTCAATGAATGAGCGGCGCCCTTGAGGAACCTAGCAGCTACGAGCAGAGTATGGAGGGTTGCTTCAGCAATCTCTTGCGACTATCTTGAGACGTCCTCATCGTGGACCAGCCCTGTCGGTGGAAGCCACAGATGTCAAGATGCGTTTTTGTGTCCAAAGCATTGGTTGTACCCAGGAACCTACACCTTGAAGCCTGAAAGACGCTCGCCATCACCCTTCAACTCTGTGCGTTCAAGAGGCGTGTAGTCGGGGTACTTGAACGGGGTGGCAGTCTTGATGCCACCTTCGGGAACGCCACCAGGGATCACGACAGCGAATGTTATTAGAATCATTCCTGGGCTTCAGCGAGCTGTCAAATCGAAAGCCTCTTTTTGGCCGGAAAAACAAGAAGGGTGAGCAGTATCTTGGGATTATGGGGAGCAGGCTGCAAAAGATGTGCGACTTCCCGGTTTTAGCTACACCTCGTTCCCTGGCTCATGTCTAAAAATCTGTGCAGAATGGAGCCTCAAATGTGCGCAGGATTAAGGCGTCCTGGATGGATTATCGCATTATTCGGCCTGAGTAGTAGGAAGCATCAAGAAACTAATCGTTCAGGTTACAGTAGAGGACAAGCCATGATATAGGAAGTTCTGCCTCATGACTGCGCCAAACTCATGCGTAGAGTTCCAAGAAAAATCATGAACAGTCAAATGAAACATCACGCCGTCCCCCCACCCCTACAACACATATTCAATCCCTTTGATCCCTGGGAACTTCAGGAGCCTCCGCACTTGCAGCACGCTTCTCGGCTGCTCGTTCCCTGAACACGCGCATCGCTGCAGTCTTTTGCATTAATCTCGGCACCTGCCCGGGTTTCTGGCCGTTCCAGGGTTAGTTCTCCTGCGATGGCTCCCGCATGACAAGGATCATAGAATTTCTTTGGGAAAGGTGCCTACGCTAACCAACCCTCCACGCCCAAGCTCAGCTCGGCTTCTGGCCTAGCGTTGAAAAGGGCTGAGGGTCTTCAGTAATTTTCAGGTTTTAGTCTAAATCTGTTGGTGATCTAGCTTGCCCAGCTCCATGAGGAAGATGACATGTATGAATAGACTGGGTAAGCAGCTTTCAGGACACCGATTCACAACGGGCGACATCTATGATGCTCGAGGAGAATTTAGGCATGTCAGGATTTGAGGTGTTAGGAGTGGAGGCTGCGGAATTGTAATCGTTTTCTTTCTCAAGCTTGGGACCCCTTCGATGTTGCGGGAAAGTTGGGTGAGTCATCCTAATGTCCTTGTTCTGAGGACCTCAGAAAGGGACACATATTTTGGGCAACTTTGGAAGGAGGCCCTTTGCAGAGTATCGAGTTTGGATAGCGGCTGAAATCCCAAACCCCTGTTCAGGTATCCCTCAGTACAAACGACTCCCCTCACAATGCGTGCACTCTGCATATCCATGGCCCTGTTCTGTATATCAGTGCCGCCTAACATCCTGGAACACTTATTATATGCCCCATCAAAAAGTTTGAACCCCAAATCGCACAATAAATCCTAACTCAGTACCCTGCAACAGAGCCAACATCTCCAAAACATTCGGAGCGTGAAGGCATGCCCCTTATGGCCCTTCCTCAAAAAGCAGGTAGTTGAAAGATGTCAGGGACATCAAGAGGTTTCCATGATATCTTGTCAGCATGATGTAGGTATTGTAGCCCCCGACCTGACCAACTCCCATGCTATGGAAATTGCAAGCAATTGGCGCAGGACCAGTTCCTAACTTTCGCCATCTCCAAGATATTCCAGGCTCAAATGCCCTGTAAAAGCCACAGCTCCGTGCAAATGGATATTGCTTTTGGTAATTATGTTTTTATCGTCAATGGACGGCTAAGCAGACTTGAAATGTTGGCCATACATCAGCATCAGCGGGCCTAAAAGTTGCTACAAGTAAATCCTTTTCGGGAGTTCGTAAACAAGGATCCAGTTGCCTAGTTCGGAGCAAGGGAAGGACAGCCTGATTTCCATGAAAGCAACCTTTATACTTCACGAAAATCATACACGATCCCAGAACCCACGTGGAGCTGAATTGCCAGCCGCCATCTTCTTTACCCAGCGAAGCTTAAATCCTACGACCTCCAGACCACATGCAAAAAACTCTGCAGCCAGCGAGCAGGTCTTCCCATAGCCGTTCACCCAGCCAGAAATGTCCATGCAGGGCGTGTGCCTCATCCAAATCTAAAAGCCTAGTGTAGAGCCGAAAACTGGAGAAAGCTTAAAAGGTTGTAGTAGCCATAATCAAAAGGTTTGTATGTAGAGACTTTACAGATAGAAGCCTGAGGAAGTTGGAAACTCATGCCTCTCATAAGCCTCTGGAATTAGGCGTTGCCAACCTCCCACACCCTGTTCTTGCTGTTCAAGCCTTCAGATGAAAGGGCTTGGGCCATTGGGGCAAGGGCAGCCGGGGCGAATACAACCTACATTGTTGACGCATTACGGATGCCTTCTGTCGGTCATTGATGGTGGACCGGAATGGTACCATTACCGAACCCGTCGACCCGTATGCGCGGAAATCCCAACTTTCCTGGCTTTTGCTGTTGTAGCCATGTCGCAACTTGTCTCCGTTGAGCTTCAGAAACGCTGCTTCACGCACATCACAGTCCTTCTTTCCTTAGAGTCAAGTCTTGAGATCCCACGCAGTCTCTGTAGTGCTCATCTGAAAGCTAGGTGCTGACTAGAGATGCGTCGCGGGGCAAAATCTGTGGAAGCATCCCTTACGTCGAAGGACCCTGGAGTTACTCAAAGCTTAGGGACCTGCTTGTCAAGACTTATTGCGAGTAGGTGTACTACATATCTAATCGGATATGAAACACGTTCTAAATCCAAATCTGTAAGCACTAGGTCCCTTCTTGCGATGACATGGGGCAATCTAGCGGTCTTGATTATGCAGGCTTTGTGAGATTCAACAGTCTCGAAATCACGGATTCCTTCTGTGACAGTGAGTGCATAATATCTAGTGAGCGAAAGTCGGGTGGTCGAAAAGTGGGCCCTCCCAACCCTGAACCCTCAATCCGAAAATTTGAGTCTCCAACCCCAAGCCCTGACTTCATGAACCATGATGAAACCACAACCCTAAGCCTCGCTTGTTAAACCCTAGACCGTCCCTTGGAAGCACCCATATGCAACTATAACTATATACTCAATCTCATGCAGGAGCACCTCTGCTGTAGTTTTTTCAAATCCAAGATGCCCATCCTTTCACATCCGCCGCAGTCCTCACGATAATCACCATGCAGGGCTTCCCTTTTCTTTCAAGTTCGGGGGGCACGGCGGTTTTACAGGGTACACAGGGGACATTTCTATATTGGGACAAAACTGCGATTACAGTCAGGTATATGCGCTGGGGCTATTGTAGGTTAGGGGCACGAAGCAATGAATGGAAAAGTATAACATGGTAAAACCTGAGTATGTCTTGAGTTTGCTACCTACGTAATCACTGCAATTGGTCTTGCAATATCTGCTGAGGCGTCTCATTCGCTGCCTGATGCGGAGCAATGCCACTCCACAGCCGAAACTTAGCTCAAAAACGCTGGTCACAGGATTCTGCTGCGAAACCAAACTGGTTGGTTCAGGTCTAAGTACGTATCTAGTTCGGGCCCATGGACTTATTCTAACATTCCAGGAGCTCACAACTGGTTCAGGTCCTTTGTGCGGCTATCACAGCAACCGTTGCTGGCAGCAGCGTTCCACTGATAGAAAGTGATTGGCGTCTCATAGATTTTGCACCTGGGGAGCGGCAAATTTAAGGGAGGAGCGGGAGAGATCGCAGGGCAAAGGAGGTTTGAGGACGTGTTCTTTAATGGACATCACAAAACATCATCAGCGTCAGAGTCATTATATATTCCATTTGCGGGCCGCTGCTGCTGCCACCGCCACCGCCGCCACAAACACGAACACAAACACGAACACAAACACCACCACCACCACCACCACCACCACCACCACCACCACCACCACCACCACCACCACCACCACCACAAGCAGCACCAGCAGCTGAACCACCAGCTGCGAAGACTGCTAATCCACAGAGTCTTTTTGACCGAGGGGTGCGCCAGGCCTGGTCATCAAATCAACTAGCACCATACGACGATCGAGTTACAAGCAAACTTGCCGCCTCAGAATCAACCGTTTGTTTTTGTGCGAATCAAGGGGAGAGGGGAGGGAGAGGCAGAGGGAGAGGGAGAGAGAGCTCTTTCATATGAAAGTTCGGAACGGATCCACGCCTTCTGCCTGATGTGGACGAGGACTCGTTAAGCATTTCCTGACGTGACAACTCTGACATGGGAAGTGCGTAGAAGAGGCTTTGCTGAGGTTTGAGGATGCCTGTCAAAACGGGATAACCCATACACAGCCTCATAAAACTTCTTGACGAGCCTTCTACACACTCACGAAAAACTGGATTATCTGCAGCGCCAACCTCTCGCAGGCGATCCAAAGTTGCCGAGATAACACAAGCAGGATGATGACCTTACAGCCATGCACCTCAATTTATTGATAGGGTTCACATCATCGATACCGTCACGTTTGGGCGGCCTGGTTATGTCAGAACTTTTACCTGGCAAGATCTCAAGGCGCGTCCTTGTGCCCCGCATGATCTTGCACGATGCTGGCTTTGTGGAGTAAAGCCTGCGCAAGGTGGGAGCGCCCCACGGCTTAACGGACCCAACATACAAGCGCATGCTATCAAGCTTTCAGGGTTAAGCTTCCTGTAAAGGGATTTGAGGAGGCTAATCCTAGCCTAAAAAATACTATTAGTTTCACTGCCCTTTTAACCTCATGCGTGGAAATCCTGAGAGTGTGGCGATGTCCAACTAAACAGCACAGAGCAAGAAACCACTGACACTCAGACCTTGAACAGTATATTTGATACCACATAACTCCGAAATCTGGAGCAACATCTGAGTTTTCACCTGAACCCTTTGATACCAACCAAAATCGGTCAAGGATTGCCCTGCAAAATCGCAAATGCCAAACCTGACGAACAAACCTCAATACTTTACACGAGCCCATCACTGCCTGACAAGGCTGTGGCTTAACTACAACAAAATAATCAAACACATCTGCCATGCTGTGAAGCTTCAAAAGATGGATGGTTTGGATCATCCCCCAAGCATGGGGAAGGACAAGCGTTGGATCGCACTGCTACAAGCGGATGTTGGATTCAACTTGTCATGCACGTGCCACCATAACTCGAAGCCCCCCGAAGCCCATGAACCATTTGGCCAAAAGCAAAACCCTTTTGCTTCCAGCTCTGATCCCAACTTGCTTCCGGCCTGCTTTGCCTCTGTGCCGCTGCAAGGTGCATGACAAGACCCTGAAGCTGGATACCAAAAGCGGAGCAGCTTTAAACCTTAAACCACTATGAGTATGTTACCCCAGCCAGCTGCCTGAGCAGGGTTCGGTACTTTGCATCCTTCAAACCTCGGATTCATGTCTTGCTGCCTATCAATATAGAAGAGCTTTTCAGCGACAACGTGGGGGTTCCTTGGGAATCTGAGTCACGCAAGAAGAGGTCTGTTCGTTTCAGGAGGCCAGGAACCTCATGCAAATTTTGGGGTCTCTCCAGGGTTTGAGCGTCTCAGGGTTTGTGGGTCTCGCGCGAGATGAATGACATCTGATTGAGCGCAACCCAAAAACCAAATCAAGGATGCAAGTGGATGATCGGCAGCTGTCAGGAAAGGATTCCTGGGAATTATTTGTGCCTCAATGTCTTATATACTAATTTTCCCTTGGCTCGCTGAATTCTTTGCGCATCGTTCACATACTTGAGTGGACCACCTATGCAATGGGGAATCGACTAGCGCTCTTGGTCTTGATTTCTGGCCGATGGAGGTGATGACAGCAAGAAAATCATGACACGGTTCAGTCTGGACGGAATTTACCTGTCAAGGAATGACTTTGCCTCATGACCTCTCCCAACCTTGCCCCCACCGTGTGCCTCATATGCTTTTGCGAATCAAATCACTTCCCCGTGCTGTGAGTTCATTAAACCTATCCAACTTTCTTTTTTCTGTCATTCATTCGATGCGGAAATAAGCACACGCAAAGAAGGTGGAGTCTGTAGGTTGCGTGATGCTCACATCGTTACCCAATTTGATTTCACACTCTCTCCTCTCTAGGATTTGGGGTTACGCTTTCAGCTCCTTTCGCTCAGGGTGAATTATGGTGGTAGGCTTCAGGCTTCTTCGGCTCTAGGGGCTCTTTTTGGCTTGTGGCTTCTGGGCTTCTAGAGCTGCAGGCTTTTAGGCTGAGCGGGTGCAGTGGGTGATAGTGGGTGCATGTCTGAACGTATATACTTGGTGCCCCTTTTGGAGGTTCCATAGGCCCTTTAATGATGCACAGATAGGGCTCCGGGTTTCTTGACTGCGGTGCTTTCTTATGTAGACAGGATTGGGGTTCTCTGATAAAAGGGTCCCTTCGGCTCCTGCTGTAAAACCAGATAGGATTTGGGGCTTGTCACATCTGCGGGTCCGTTTGTGCTGTGGTACATATTTGTTGTTTGTTGGGCTTTGCCACTTGCTTGGCCAAAGCGCAGCGAGGCACAGTCCGGGAGGCATGACAGGATGCCGACCCAGCAACCCAGGCCAATACACCCCTAGGATCCCCACTGCCCATAATTAGGATCCGCTGTTTTGCTGTGGCAGTTTTTCCTGGACCTCAGACGAGGCCCGGGCCGGAAACTGAAACCCTTTTCGCGCATCCAGGTTCTTCAGGATGTAGACTCTCCACCCTACACCTCCTCAACTATGAAAAACTTTGGGCTCTAACCCCCTAGTCTCTGAATTGTAAAGCCTAAGCTCCTAATCCAAAACCCTAGACAACTCAAAAATTCCTGAGGGGTTGTGTCAAGCCACATCTCCACAGCGTGCGACGTATTCCGCGCCTGGGCCCATTCAGGTTGATTATAGGTACCGAAGCCCATGAACCAAAGGGCCCAAAACCCTCAGGCTCACAGAGGCGCTGCCTTTCCAGTACTTACAATGTGGCAATCAAAGGCAGCTTCCATCCTTTGATGATTACATTACCAGATCGTAAGCTTAAGGAACGGGAGCATGCCAGAACATGTGGAGGTCCCCGGACTGAGGGCTTTCTGCTTTCGCACGTTGAAGACTTGGGATCTGCTACTTTATCCAAACTCGCGGCCCCGGAGCACACCAACCAAAGCAAGAACATGGTCCGACATACACAAAGCGGAGGGGCGCATGCTTCTCAAGGAACCTCTGTAGCCAACCTCTCCTGGGTAACATGCGACTTGCAGCCAAACTCCCTGGCATCGCTTCAGGGGGGCCCTCAAATGGGCCCACATAAATTACTGGCTGATAATGACCTATCCCACTACAGGCAAAGAAGCAGGAAGCACGACCTGTTGCACGGGCATGGTCATGATGGGTGCGACCTTAGCTCAGGGTTTGTGGCGCTTAGGGGTTAACAATCTTCAACGCAACCACAGCATGGCATTCGACGCTTTATGGGGAACGCCATGGGGACGCATAAGTTGGGAGCCAACTCCTGCACCCCCAACTAGCTGAAAGCAAGAGAAAGCTCACCCTAGACCCCAACCCCGAACCTGCATCAGTTGCTAGTCTTACTCCTTTTCGGTGTTTCCACTCTGAATCCTCAGAACATCATGTTCTGGGCTTGGAGGGGCATCGCGATATCCGATCTTCTGTTGAAAGAAACAGGCGGTGCGAACTTGCAAGAGGCAACTTCCGTGGGTCTGAGCTTTCTACCCCATATGCCTTTCAGGAACTGCTGTAACTGGAGTATCCTAATGTAAGTAGCGCAAGATTTCCTCCATCCGCCTTTCAAGGCAGGGGGCGTCTTGTCCGACGGCGCTTCCGGCATGGCTGTCGGTGCCGTTGTTTATCTTGCCTTAGATTGGCATGTTCTGAGGTTAGGTTTTTTTGTGCATGGTGACAGATGACACCGAAAGGGGTCATGCGGTTGGCATAAGCGGGCGAAAGAAATCCTGCAGTAGGCGAATCGTGACGAAAGCATCAACATGATCCTAATTGAAGTGTTCTTCCTCTACTCTCCCAAGTGCTTGTCGAACATTTGAAGCAAAAATGTTCCTGGGCTTCATCTCAGAAAGAACACCGGCTGCACCCTCTTGAGCTTTGAATATGGTCCACAAATCCCGTAAGTAATGCGGAAGAAGCG
The DNA here is from genome assembly GCA_905231905.1 of Symbiodinium pilosum. Lineage (NCBI taxonomy): Eukaryota > Dinophyceae > Suessiales > Symbiodiniaceae > Symbiodinium > Symbiodinium pilosum. The sequence goes on from CAJNIZ010009424.1 coordinate 96,214, forward strand.
GCTTTCCAACCTTGCTAGGAGTTGCATGGCCTGCCAGCCGTGTTCAATCAAACTGGCCACAATACTGACAATGGCAATAGGTTGGAACTGGTCCTCGGAATAGGATGGGTCTACGGGCATGATAGATACCAGCATAACATCCCAGGATGGTATCCAAGCCCGGTCAGAGAGCCCCAACAAATCCTGCAGTCATCCCCAAGTGGGGCCGCGGCGGGAACATGAAAGTCTGACACAACAAAGTTGTCTGAGGATTTCACCGCTTGCTGTCCATGGCTTTGGTTCTCCACTTCACCTGGGTCCATGATTGCATGGGTCTTGGTTGACTGACACGTTCCTCCCAACAAGCTCCATGGGACATGCACGTGGAATGAAGGCCAAATGTCTGAAACAACGATGGCTTCTTGGACACAAGATGTATTAGCATCATGAGCAGATGACAAAGCTCCTTCAGCGGACTGGTCGCTGGCTGTCATTAGACCCCCTTCCAATTTTTTGCACCAAGCATCTTTCCAGATGCGCAAGCAGCTGCATAGCCTGCAGGCTCTGTCCAACGCGGGCTAACGGAATCTACTCCATCTGGAACTCTTGTACAACTACGTTTGGTAGTAGGACCGGCACAGCACAGCACACGCAACAAGGGTAAATGAATGAAAAATGCCAGATTGCGGCCCATTAGAAAGATGCATTCTTGCAATGCTTATTAACCATAGCCGGAACCTTTCGTTGGCTTTTGCTACTCGTGTTTCTGACGGTGCGTAAATATGCAATCGTACGAACGATGTGGTGCAACAGCTGCCTCTCTGAACACGACGCATCTTCCTGCAGAAATAAGCTGGATCCCACACGCCAATCCGGCAGCCGGAATATTAAATCCTGCATTCTGTTCCGGTGGGGCCGGCCTTGGCTTCAAACTGCTGAAAGCCGGCCATTCGAAATTCCTGCCGGCCATGTGACTAGTCTGACGTCCCACACTAATCAAAAATCGTTCTTAACTATATGCTCGCATAACATCCCAATTCGAGCCATGCTGATCGTGGGATTTTGGGTTCTGCCCCCATACCTCTTACCGTCAACTCCACAAGGATCTCTCCACACCATTCTTACATTGCAAAGCATGTTGCTTGACGTGTAGGTCCTGCACAATCCTTGCTTGTTCCATCCTTGTGAAGTCAAGACATACCGCTGTGATGGTCCCGGCCTTGTCCCCACCCCCGTCTGTCTCGATCGACGACTGGCGGTCCTGCGTGCATCTCGTGTCGATCAACTGCCACAACGACAGAAACCTAATTCCCCGCAACTGCTTCGACATTTGCAAGGAACGCACTTCCAAAATCCCAAGCCGAGCCCAACCCGCTCCTGGACGATTTTCCGACCAAGGCATGTCAGGGCAAGCGTGGCGAAAATTGAGACCTGAAGCAACGGTTGCTAAGGAATGGAAGCATGAACATGTTGAAGCAATCCATCGGCAGGGGGTTTACCCCGTCTTTATGGCGCCAAATATGTTCTCCTGAGTAAATGTGACCTTGCAAGTGAACTTTCTAGATGCCGGCTTTACGGGATTAAACGTGGGAGGACTACTCAAAAAATGTGTCCAAGGCATTATGCGCAACTGGCGGAAAACACGTGCATTCATCGCTTAATTGTCTACTCAAACCAGGCGGGATTTACGCACTGTCATAGGGCCCCGAGAAAACATAAATACATTTTGAGTAACTATTCGGGTGAGGCCGCGCCAGGTTCATGAGGGGTTGTAAGCTCATTCTGGCCTGCAGAACTGGTTGTCTACATGTACACCATACGTACGCCCAGACCACAAAACCAAGCTTTCCACAATGCATCCGGATTGTCTGCAGGAGTGGTTCGCAAAGCCCCAAGCATCATTGCTGATCCAAGGCACCACTACGGTGGTCATTCGTTGCTGCCTGGGTTGGCACGGAATGACGATAACAGGATTACCAACATGTTGAGATATGTTGAGGATGTTTCCACGTGTTCAGAAGCAAGTGTGCAGCCAAAACCACCCGCAGCAATGGCAGCAGCAGTGGCAGCAGCAGTGGCAGCAGCAGTGGCAGCAGCGATAGCAGCAGCAGCAGCAGCAGCAGCAGCAGCAGCAGCGCTGCAGCTGAAACAAAAGTTGCAATAACAAAATGAGAATGCGAGCCTACAAATGAATTCGCGTGACCACGTGTTCTGGTTGCGTGACCCTCAACACCCCCAATTCCGCGGACATTCAGCTGAAGCGCATTGATCAGGGACGTAGGCGTGACGCCTCGGAATGTCCCAACCAGCATCACAATCTGCCTGAAATTGTTTGCACATGTTGCATTGCCGACGAGATTCGGTTGGTGAACCAAAGGCTTCCAACAACTGGAAAACATCTAGCCCACCAACTTCAAGGTGCGTCTGAACCAAGCATCCCGCAGCAACGTTACAAGCTTTATACCGCATGCACAAAGTCTGCACAAGGGAATGCCCGCAACGCTACAACCTCAACATGCCCATCCCGGCATCGTCCTTGCCAAGACCGTCCGCCTCAAACGACGCCAGACCTATCCCGAATTTGGGCGGGCACGTCGCTGCCGCCTGGTTATGTTCGGGGTCAAAGTAGGCGGCAAGTGGGCTCCCGAAGGAGCCACCTTGGTCTAGTGGCTGACCCGCACGCGCCGGCAGAAGTGCCTGCCTCAGCCCGGGCTGCTGCCAGGGCGGCTTGGGTCGTGCGGTGGAGCGGCATCCTGGCTGTCGGAGCGCAGCGAGCCTTTTCAGCATCCCTCCTTGGATTGCCTCCAGGCGGCAACGTGTATACTCCTGGCAAGCGCCCTGCACGAACTCCTCGCTGACGCGTTGGCAGGCGATGCCCACCAGCCGCCTTCCCATGCGTGCTGTCTGACGCTGGAGCGCCATGCACAGGGACCCACAAGGATCCTGCAGGTGGGAAAAGGGTCCGAGAAAAGAGGAAATCAGCAAGGCGACCAAAAACAACCCAACCACCAAATCAGAATTGCAGAGATTACCACACCAACACCTTGACCATGCCCTTGGGCAGAAGACCCGAACATGGTGAGGTGGTATTTCTATACTTTTACACAAACGCATGCTTCTCCCCTTTCACAAGCACAAATTGCATCAAATTGCCTTGCATGCTTCGCCCGGGCCTGGCTTTTTGGGACTGGTTATAAAAAATCCCGCCTGAAATCTTGAAACATGTGTTTTTCATAGTGTTCCTTCTCGGACCTTCTTACTCGCAGAATCCCGTGGATCGCTGCAAGGGATCTCGAAGCATTTCCCAATGGTGGACTTTTCAAAAACGGCCGAAAAGCGCAACTGTATACAAGGGATTCTTCGATTCTTCCTGCCCGAGTGTGCTTGAACATGATTGAACCAACTAAGCAAACAACACGCGCAAGGCACTGCTGCGACGTGCTGTAGGCACTGCTGCGACGCGTTGCGGCATATTATGAATCAGGGTTGATTATGCGCTGTCGGTGCAACAGGCGCTACTTGAAATTGGTTTCCAAATGAATTTGGAATTGTTTTTTGTTGTGTTACTTCGTTTTTCAATTTATTTTTGAGCCGTCACGGGGATCGCGGGGGGGTGGTGTCAACATCATAGAAATTATGCAAAATTAAGAAAAGTCATGCAAACCAATGAAAAAGCTATAAAGAACTTGAAAGTGTTGACAAATGATGACGAATGATGAAACATGATGAAAAAGTTGAAAAAAAAACTGATGAAACATCATTCTTAATTGATGGAAGGCTACGAAAGTACTTTTCACAAATGACGGAGATTCATGAAAAACACTGACTGCAAATGTTTCTGAGCCGTCACGAGGATTACGGGGGCCGGTGTCAAAATCATGAAAAATCATGCAACAAATAAAGAAATCTGTAGTCTTCAACTCTATCCACAACCGGGCCGGGGCAAAACCGCGTGTGGGACAAAAACCCCGGCCCAGTGGTCTCCACCGACGCCGACGCCACCGCGAGTCTCAAGAGAACACAATAAAGAAATCCACGCGCCTATATATATCTGCGGCTGCGGTCCGGTCCTCACCCTTTTATCGCCGCGGCAGCGTGCTGCGCGCCGAATCGGCTGCAAGCTGGAGAACTTCCGCTACGGGGAATTCCTTTTCGGCGATGGGCAACACGGGCATCGTCCACACGCCAAGCGCGGTACTTGTTTAGTGAACGCGGCGCACGGTGTTTTATGTTGTGATTTGCTCCAAATGCGAGCTGCTGAGGGAGGGTTGTCCAGTTGTGTCATGATCACATATGTGGATGCGGAGTGCGAGGATGGGCAGGCACGCACCATGACCTCAGAGCATTTTTCGATGAATGTGCATTTGGCTGGGACTGGCCAGATGGCATGCTTTATGCTTGGGTCAGACCCGGGCGAGCAGAGGCCAAGAAGTTTTTAACAGACGAACAGACAGCGCTTGTGGAAGGGCTATTGCCCGTTGCTCGTCATTTCTCCCAGATTTGGAATGCCTCGTGCCTAGTCAAGAGGGCGATTTGCCATCGGGTTACCTTCCGACCTTGGGTCTCTGCATCGCATCTTTCTAACAGTGTTGCTGCAGTAACATGCTCCCATGCTTCATTGTCAACTTCCTGAATCTCCGGGAAACGATGAGCAAACTGTGCTTGGGCAACACAAGCTTGCAAAACATCCCACAAGGAGCCTGAGTCGCATCATTGTGCGTATGGAAAATCCCATCTCTAAAAGGCGAACGGTTGGAAGTATCGCCTTGGCCTTTGCTTTTGTTAATGGTCATTGGGGAAGGATGGCGCAGATAGGGTCGCGACATCTCATGGCTCAGCGCTGTGGAGCTGCAAAGCAGTGAGCGGCTTCCAAGTTTGCAAACGCTGCATTTCGACGAGCGCCAAATCAGAGCACGTGCGAGCCCAATTCTATTACAAGAAACACAGAATGCCAATCCCACATGCGAGCCGCCTGTGCAGTTGTTTCTTGCCATAGGGTCTGTCGCGCAGTTCAATGAACGACCGCGCGTTGCTTCGGTCAAATTATGACTGCTTCCTCAGATGATATATGACAGTCACCTTGGCACGTGGTGCACGTGTGGAAGGGGTGAAACCAAACGATTTTACAATCGTTGTTTGGGCAAGGTTTCCGGGAGCCTTGAAGGGCGTCGCCGGTTAGAAGACATTGTTGCGACTCAACTACCAACGGGCCAGAAAGCAGCCATGCGCCGCTGACCCAGGCAGCCCAAGCCCAACAGCAAGCAAAACATATCAAAAACTTGCTCAGCTCATGGCATGGGCGAGCACTGAAGTGGGCAGGCCCGAGCCTTTAGAGCAGCGAGTGCGCGTTTTATTGATGACTCGCGTATATTTGGGAAAAAGAATCAGGCCTGCCCCCCGCGCTTGCCCACACCATCTTGTCCACACGACTTATGCCTTCCTCGATCAGAACGGAGAAACGTGGCCTGAGGATGTCAGACGTTGAGTGCCATTGATGCCCGTGGCTTTTGCTGTTGTACAAGAAGTTCCGAAAATGTACCCAACTGCAAACAATCTTCCACTATGCGATTTTGGAAAACCACCGTTGTTGCAACCCGCGGGAGCCGCTCTAGGGTTCCAGCAGGCGAGGAGGCAAAGGAACAGTAATCAAATCAGATCCGATCAATGAAGCTAGGGCGTCAAAATCTCCATGGATCCCACCACTGTGCAAGGGAGAAGTTGCACGCCCCGGTGTGTCTTTCCTCGGCCGCAAGGCTGCTTGCAAGTCAACTTTGGGGTTGTCAGTCCCTTTCTGGGCAGCCTCGTTTTTTCCCTTCTCATTGCCTTTCTTCCCCTTTCCTGCTTCCGGCCCGATTGGCGCGAACTCGCTCCTTGCGCTCATATTCGCTGTAGCTGTGACTCGATGCCTCTGTCACCAACCAGGCTGGAACAGTGTCATTGGCAAAGGGCGATGGCTTACATTGGAAACGCCGCATCTTTTTTTTTTCCACGGCTCTTTTGAACCTGCATGAGCCAGTCTGGTCGGCACTAGTTACGAGGCTACGGGGCCGGCCGCAGGGGTGGGAGGGCTGGCCCCGCGCAGTCAGCCAGGTCAAGGACTCGCTCCAACGGCGGGTCCCTGGCGGCCCCGATCGCGGTTGTGGGCCAGGCTTGGCCAAGCGCGGTCGTGCCCACAGCTTGTTGCACGTTCATCTCCAATGTGCGTGTCATGCACCCAAGATGGCTGACGTCTCAAAGGATTTTCGCAGGTAACGATCGCACTGTCCATTTTTGTCCAAAATGGGCAATTAAAGTCGCATCCCTGACTCGGAGGTTGACCCTGACTAAAACTCAACATAGTGTGAGGTTGCTGGCGTTGCTCCACAACGAACATGCTGTTGACCCAATCTCGTACGCACCGCGCTCCCTTCCACCTCGTCGAGGAATATGTCTTTGCGCCGGCGCCCCTAGGATCAAGGGGCAGCTGTGCTGCAAGGCCAAACATGAGCGTGGGGGGCCGCCGTCAACGTCGCAATGATGCTGGGACAGGCGGCGGAGGAACGTCTTTAGTGCTGCAATGCGAGCTTCGAGAGCAATATGGCAGATGGTGGCATGCTGATCACATCACTAGCGGGAAGTGCGGGCAGTCACAAAGTGGTTAGCACATGTTCCTTTAGCTGGAGGACAATGCGCCGTGTGGCTGCGCAGTGACGAAGGGGCACAGTTCGTCATGGGGTTGGAAGTTTTATTTGAGCCGGCGAGCTGCCATTTGTCTGTTGACATTGTAGTCATTGACACCATCTTAGTCGAGTCGAGTCGAGTCCTGATCGCCCTTAAACATTAAATTGCCTGAATCCTAAACCCACCACAACACCTGCGCCGCGCACATACACCACAACACCTACACCACCCACGTGCACCAGACCACCTACACCGCGCACGCAGACCACAACAACTGCAGCGCCTTGCGACCGCGGCACCTAGGACACTGCCAGATACACGCCCATTGCTGATGTGGAACTGATTACATTCGGTGTCTAGTTGCGTGAGCCAGCGTAATAGCAAGAAATGAGTTCTCAAGAGAGATAATTATTACATACATGGCGGCACCTAGCCAATCGGAAGTCCAGCTTGAGAGCCCCTGACCCAAAATCTAAAGTGTACATCCTAAGCCCTACTTGCGCCCACGGGGGTTGAAGCCTAAAAGCAGCGTGCAAAGTGCATCTTTTCGTGAGGCAGCCGAGCGCCAACAGCCTCCACATGCCCAGGAACCTCTTCCAGCATGACCTAAAAGTTGCCGAGCAGCATCCCAAACAGCCTCCACGGCACCCGAAACGGCACCCTGAAACCGCATCTGGACAAACCTGCTGGCATGCCATTTTCGAGGCCCGCCAGGCGCGCGAAACACGACCAAATTTGAACGTTTTTGAAGGTTGTTTCCTCTACCACCAAGCGGCAGCGCCGTGTGCGCACAAGCTCGTGGTACGTCTGGCGCCGTTTGCGTCGGGCAGTTGCGTTTATCTTGCCAGAAAAGCTGGATCTTTTGCACGAAGGTTCGGCATCAGAACGAACTGCCCCTGAAACAGCCGCGGATTTAGCCAACCAGCTGACAAAGGCCAAACTGGAGCAGACACTGGCAGCTCTCGAGTTTTATGCGCCAGATTTGAAGGGCAAGCTTGGGCGTTCTAAACGAATTTTCCGCAATCTCGCCAAACATACGCTGGTTAAACATGCAGCGCCTCTCACGTCCAAAGTGGCAGAGTTCATTGCTGTTTCCATGGCAAAACATAATTGTTTTTGTGTTTGGCAGTGGGCATGCTAGTGCAACTTGACAGTGGATTATGAGCTTCGGAAATGCAAAATCTGGTCAGCAACCTGTGGGCACGAGGTGCAGCGGGAGCAGGTGACTTTTCTGGATCCGAACAGGATGTGGACGTGTCCAAGCAATTTGCGGAGAATGGAGGGCTACTCCTGCCAAGCAGCTTTTGTTCCCTTGGAGTTATTCACAATACCGGCCCATTTTAGCGCAGCATGCTGAACTGCTGGGTGTGCATTTTACACCACTTTCTGGCCGGGCAGGATTTACCACAGAGGCTACCATTCAAGGCCTGGACCCCACAGTCACATACAAACTTGGCAGACGGCAATCAAAAACCAGCTTTCAAATGTACACTGAAGTCGCTACCGCACTGGAAGTAGACGTTGCGCACCGTGCAAGCACGTTGGCCTCGGGCATCGCGCATGTGTCTTGAGCATCAGGTCAATGAATGTGACGGATCGCCACAACAGCCAGTTTTGTCAAGACGAGCGGCCGGCTTCGCCGTCCAGACAGGCTGTTATACGAGGCATCGAGCTGAGACTAACGCTATGACGCACCCACCTGTGCTTGGTCCCAGGAAACCTCTCGTTCCAGAAGCTCGCCCACGCTGGCATCCTTCGATATTTAGCACTGGTGCCCACGAGGTCATCGGGCCAGAGCCAAGGCGACGCGACCGTCCACCAGCTGGGGCAGCATCTAGGTGTGGAAGGAGCTCCCGGCGTGGTGCAGCATTGTTTTCTGGCTCCGAGGGGGGTGTTCGGGCTACTAATATTATGTTTGATGCTGAGTGGGCCTGATTCCGCGATTTTGGAACCTGTGGGGCGTTTGCCTAGTTTGACAGCACTGGTTGGGGAAAGAAATGCTTATGCATTGTCGCGATTTATTTCTTCTGGCGCACACTTCGCCACAGCATCCGGGAATGCAATATCGGCTGTTTCCGCAACGTCTTTGGATCTTGCCCGGCCAGCGTGGCGGGGAGTGTTTGGGCTGAATTGCACCAAAATAGTGGGACGTGTGTTAGCGGAATACGCGACCAACGTGGCATCGCGGCATATCGCGGCATATGGCTTCGCCCCGCGCGGCCGCGCCGTTTATGACGAAATCCAATCTGCGGCGGTCTCAGCCGCGACCCTGGGAGCTGTGGTGTTGGTCAGCCATTGTTGTGGCACTTCCCGGCCCTCGGGTCCAATCGCCGCTCCAGGGGCGACCGGCGTCGTGCCCGTGGGCACGGTCGCGGGCAGGCCAGGGCGTGGTTCAGAGTCCAGAATGCCTAGGATGGCACGGCCAGCGGCGCCGATGTGCCAGGTGCATCCAAGCCTGGGGCAAGACATCAAGTCTGGGGCTAAATACCCTCCAGAACTAGGGGGGGCGGAGTGGGGTGGGGATCTGATAGGAAATTTTCCCATTTTGAGTGGTGTGAAATAGTTTCCTAGTTGGGGTCGGGGGAATGTATGTATTATCATTGTTATGGCCACGCATGGCCAGGCACATCAAAAGCTGCCATCATGCACCATGGCACGTCAACACCTTCGCACATCATCATCCTCCTCATCGTCAAGGAAGCAATGCTGGCGAAGCAGGAGCAGCCCCCATAGCATATCCTGCAGTGTGTGCCACACGCCGTTCTCGTGTGCTCGCGCAGAATCCGCGATCACGGCTGGGGGCACTCGGATTTTTTGTGTGTGCCGACCTGAATCCCGGTCAGCTGACCTACAGCCGCGACGGCAGGCGGTTGGGCCCGGTTGGGCCCCAAGTTTTGAAAAATGATGAAACATGATGCAAGCGCAAAAAGGTCCGAGAATGAAAAAGATCGAAACATGACAAAGGCACATGATGAAAAAACAGTTAAAAATCTAAGGAGAACCTTGTTTTTGAATTGGTCACCGCAAAGGGTTCGTATTCCTGGACGACCCCGGAACACATGGTCGTCACAATTGGAGGATATTCGAGGCATTCGCCAGAACCATGGATTGGCGCAGCTGGATGGATCATGCTGCAAATTTCCGTGGATGGCAATTTTCTTGTGATGCTTTTGCCGCGTGCGCGCAGCAGTGAACTTGCGTACATTTTGTGTCCCCGCCTTGCTAAACACAATGTTGTGGCTCTATATGTGTTCGCGCCCCAGAAGGGCTGCCTAATTGCATGCAGGCTTGACTTGACCTGACTTGGAAGACCACGGCAAGCCCTGCTCCGTCAAGTTGACGGGGCCGCCTTGCACGTTGCAGAGCGTCGCAAGCAGGAAGCATACCCCGAGCTCACGCGCGGAGGCCAGCAAACACTGTTTGTGCTGGGTTCGGCGGCCGATGGAGCACCGGAGCCCGTCGTCCGCGACCTGGTCCAACTGACCTGGTCCAACTGCGGGCCCCCGCCGTTCGGGCGCAACCTCGTCCGCATGGGCGAGGCGATGGTGGGGCGCCTAGTCGGTAGCGGTGCAGCTGGCGCAGGCTGCGGCTCCTTGCCGCTTATGCCGGCCACTTGTGGTGACCACGGCGTGCCGGGCTGCGGGCAGTGTTCGGACGCACTTGGTGATCACCCTTCGCGTGCCCTCGCACAGGATTGCTCGCCCGACGCGCAAAAATCGTCGAGAGTGGCGCCGTGTTGCCGCGAAGCCGTTGGGTCAGAAGTTTGGGCCAGAAGGGCATGTGGTGCCCCAGCAATGGCTCGCGCACACCACCGCGTTTGGTGTCACTCCACTGCTGCGCTGGTGTCGCCGCTGCGTCGGGGTGGCTCACCGATGCTCCCCGCACGCAGGCCCGCCTTCTCGGGACGGGACTGTGTTGCAAGTGGCAAAGCGACGCAAGCAAGCCACCTACCCCAAGTTCGCCCAAGGGGGCGCTGCGAGCACGAGCCGTGCCCAGACCTGCGCAGGATCGGGCGCCGGCCCTGAAAGATGTCATGGCGCTCGCGCCTGCCGACTTCGTCAGCCGGCCCCCGCTGCACTGACGGTGACCCGCCCATACACGGGAGCGTAAAGCTGGAACCGACCTTCCCGGCACTGCTGCAAGGAATCCCGTGCCAAAAATAACGCGCGCTCATCGCAAGCAGAAGCCGCGTGCCGCCGGCATCCCTCCAGAGTTCCCATCATAAGAAAAGATGCCGTGGCTGTGTTAGCCGTCAGGGAAGATGATGCGGATCATGTTGTTTTCACACAAAATTGTTGAACGACGGAGGGCTGCACCGCCCACCCCAACCCCCCCCCACTTATGTCATCCATGTTTCATTTTCTCATCATTTATTATGATATTCATGATTTCCATCATTTCCTATCATCTTTTATCATGTTTCAGGATGTTCATCATCTTGAAGACTTCTTCTCGGACTATTACGCCTGCATGAAGTGTCCATGGGGGTGCTTCGCTACTTCTTACGTTGCGAGTTACCTGTTCGCGGTCCTGTTTTGGGGCCGCAATGGCAGTCTGCTGGGCCCTGTTGCCGAGGGCGCTGGCGCGTGTCTGCCACCGCCACGGCCACCGCCACGGCCACCGCCACGGCCACCGCCACGGCCACCGCCACGGCCACTGCCACCACAACGGCACCGCCCCCGCCGCCGCCCCCGCCGCCGCCACCGCCACCGCCACCGCCGCCATCATGACTGAGCAACAGCTACTGCAACTACTACTGT
>CAJNIZ010009428.1:0-13408 GCA_905231905.1 Symbiodinium pilosum
TGGCGGTGGCGGCGGCGGCGGCTGCGGCGGCTGTGGTGATTCTTGTGCTTTAAGTAGTACCCAGACCTCAATGCCCAGTTGTGGGGTACACGGACCTTGGACCCTTGAGGTCATAGACTTCAGAAAATCCGCCGTGCCAGGAAGTCAAGGGGAATGTGGAGCTGCTGGAGCGTATGCAGGCAGTGAATGTGCTGGTCCGGAAATTGCTCCGCTTCCTCTTCGATGCCAGGAATCCCATGGGCAAAGAGGTGTGTGTGTGCTGGAAGGGAAGTTGACTTGCTCCACCTTGTGACAGGTTTGTAACGATCCTATGGTGAACTTGTTCCAGACTTACTACCACTTGTTCCAAGATTTTCAATGTAGCTGCCCGTCCGTTGTTTGACAACACCTGCTTGTTGAGCTTATGATGATGTATGACGGTGTGGCTTCCCTCCGTTGCTGGAACTTTCATTTTGTTGTCACCCAGGGATAGTACCCCAAGCCCTAAGCCCTAGGGTACAGGGATCTACGGTGAAGCTTGGACTGGTTCTGGGGCTTTGAAGTAGCAGCTTGTCCTCAGGAACCACCGACTGTAGCTATCAGCAGACACCTCGCAGATGTGTCCGCACTTGTGGTTTGCAAAGGACATTCAAGCATTGGCTAGATGTATTCTTCGACACGTCTGCTTCTAGGTGACGAGTTTTTCTGGCTTGAGAGCAGAAGTCTAAAGGTTACGAAGGTCTGACACCCTAGGATTTTTGGGCTTTCCCTAAGGGTCCAAGTCCCCAATAATTAGGTACTTGGGTTTTGGGTAGTAGTAAGTATAGTACAAGTTTTGGGTAAGTATATGATTATTAGGTACTTGGACCCTTAGGGTGTGTGGCAGCAATGTCTACTAAAGCTTGGAAGATGCCACAGCTAAAGTTCCTCACTGTCCTATTGTGCATTTCCGCCCGAACAATACTCAGCGAATACATCCCTATTCGACCAAAGTATCACAGTGCCATGTTGTGCGGAAGCCTGACACAATCTCAATCCTGCAATCGAAGTTGGCGCATTGGCTAGCCCCAAACGGTGCCTTTGCCCGTACTCTCTGAGAGGAAGCTGCGGAGTCAAATGGACGCACCTGGCAAGGAGTCTTGACAATCAAGTGAAGCGGTACATCGTATAGCCTTATAACGGGGTAGTGATTAGTGAAGGAGAGGGAATAAAGCAAGATTCCTCCCAGACACAACAACACAGGGGACGGAATTATGCAAGCTCATTTGCCGAAGGCGGAAACGCGCAGTCCTCCACAAACAACTTTCTGGGTGGTCCTCAGGGACTATCTTGGGGTGGGGCGGGTATAAGAACCCCCACGCACGAAGGGTACAGGCTGCAGGGAGCATATCCCGAGGTTCCTTGCTACTGAAGGATGACGGAAGGAGATGGGCTGGCCGCTGACGGTTCCAAAACGGGTTCGGGCAAGCCCTTGTTGCGGCTTCCGCGACATGAATGCCCCAAGAAAAGTTTGAACAAGAACGGAATCGACGCTTCATCGCCCCGCGTGGGGTCTGGCATCGCAGTTTAGACCCATGTGATTGATTTTTTGCGTTTGGTGCCTCAGTGGCCACTCGATACGTTGCTTGTTCGTGCCTCAGTACATTCTCAGCAGAGTGTCAGGAGTGCCTACTGTTGCTACTCATACTAATCCTTACGTGCAACATGAATTTTGCTGCTGCTGGCCTCAACCAAGGTTATATAATTATGTTGCACGTTCTCAGAAGAATTCCTCATGTTGCAGCTAGTCATGTTGTTGCCACTAAACCCTAAACCCTAAACCCTAAACCCAAACCCTAATGTGCTACGCCATCTGAAATTTCGACATCAATGGAGAAACCGAGCTTATCAGGGGCTCGGGGAAATCCCTCAAAGGTTGCTCGCATGGTGCTGTTCCATTTTGGTGATGGACCCCAACCCCTCTCTTTCTCCTTCTGCCCTCTTATCCTTCTCCCTAAGCGTTCAAATTCTAAGTGCCTGAGAAACATTCAGAACAGAATATTTAGGACCTGAAACCCCGAAATGTGTGCATCAAGACCCATAGGGAACTGCAATTATAAACAATTTCTAAGTCGGTTCGCATTATGGTTATAACGGGCTTTTGTCATGCTTAGGGTAGCAGACAGCAAGGACTTCTCAAAGGCCGCACACACCCTGCATGAGCTCGAGCTGGTACTGCAGGAGCCTTGAGCCACATGGGGGCGGGGTCGGAGAGATTGAAAATTTGGGGTTGAGGGTTTACGGGTTTAGGGTTGAGGGTTTAGGGTATCAAGTTTGGGGTTCAGGCTCTACACAGTTGAGATCGGAAATTCAGGACTTGCGGCAACATTGAGAACTGAAGCTTTCTCTAGGCTTGCAGATCTTTCTGAGCGGGTACCATTTGCACCAGGATTTTGGTCAGCATTGATGAAAGACTTCCTTGGAGACTCTAAGCTCTAAAGCCCAGCTGTTTAGTTTGAGATCCTATCAGGCCTTGACCTTCTATCTGCGTTGTTTGTTCAGCAACGAAGGGCATTGTTCACCTACTTTTCAGCGTCCAGGTATGATTTCCAAGTATCAGCATATTGTCTAGGTTATTGTAACCATACCTTGGGTATAGTCGGACAGCGCTGATAATTTGGCCCATGTCCTCGAATCGCGTAATTTCTGTTTGCTTCCTCCAGGGGCATGTGATGTATATACATGTGTCTGTTTTGATAGGTTGCCTATAGGAACTGCACCCAAAGTAGGAATATTCTCGTGGCGCAGGCCCTAGTGATTCCAGGCTGACCTTTGCAAGCAAAGTAGCCTAGAAGAGGTACCCCGAGACCCTTCAATCTTAAGCCTCTAAACCCCAAACCTCTAAATCTCTAAAACCCTTGACCCTAAGCCCCAGACTAAATCCTTAAAACCCTTGTACCCTGAACCCTAAACCTTAAACCCTAAACCCTACACGTCTTTTGCAAGGAGAGTAGCCTGGAGAAAGTCGATGTGCTCAGGGCAGAGGTCCTCTGGATCCGGGACGTGGGAGCAAAGGTCCGGCGCCAGTCTGAGGAGGACCTCAGAGCCTTGGAATAGTGTAAGGTTTAGGGTTTAAGGTTTAGGGTTTAGGGTTTAAGAGTTTAAGATTAAGGGTTGAGGGTTTAGGGTTTAAGGTTTAGGGTTTAGGAATTAAGGTTAAGGGTTGAGGGTTTAGGGCTTAGTGTTTAGGGTTTACGATTAAGGGTTGAGGACTTAGGGTTTAAGGTTTAGGGTTTAAGGTTTAGGGTTTAAAGTTTAGGATTGAGGGTTTAAGGTTGAGGGGTAACCCTTACCTGGACCCTGGATGTCCTTCCTTTCCAGGGTTCTGTCCCAAAATTTGTGTAGGGTATATCTTAAAAAGGTAGGTCACCCAAGGTCCAGGGAACCACCGACAACAGGATTTCAGGGTTCACAGCTTAGAGAGGAGAACCTCGAGATTTTGGAGCAACCCTTGAGGTTCAAGTGATTCGGAGTTGATTTGAAAAGCTTCGAACCTCGAATCAGCAACTTCCCGCCAAAGTCGAATTTCTTTAACGTGTTACTTTCTATCACAGTTTATTTGAATAGAGTAAAGAGAGTGTCCTTCAGCAGGGTAACTTGCGTGGGCATTAGCACAGAATCACTTCTCGTCGGTACTTGAATAGGCCTGACCAAGTGTACTGAACTAGGTAGCCCAAGTAGAACCATTTTCTCTTTCATTTGGGGGTCTCCTTATCAAAGCCGAACATTAGGAAAGAGGGTGCCCTTACTATTTAGGACTTATGATTAAACACTAAACCCCAAAAAACCAAACGCTCAACCCTGAACCCTAAAAACTGAACTCTAAACCCTAAATCCGAACTTGGGGAACCTACTTGGAGGCCCATGGGACTTAGTAACTACTTATAACTGGGACTATAACCCTACTTATAATTGGGGTAACCCTTATAAGCCCTTTTAGGGGGAGTATAAGTAGGGTTATAAGCCCAGTTATAACTAAGAAGAGGCTGAAAAGAAGAGTCCCTGGGATGCTGGTAACGTCTGGGCGACATGCAACGTACAAAAACGAAAAATCAGAAGGATAGTAAGAATAGTAATAGTGATAGCAATAGTAATAGTAATAGCAGTAATGAGAAAAGTCATAGTAATAATGGTAATGGTGATGATCGTGCTAGTAATGATAGTAGTAATCTACCTTCAAACCCAAAAGCGGTGCTTGACCCTACCAAGCGCCACTTCTGCTTTTGCCTCAAGCTTAAGGTGTAAAACTGAAGTGCGGAGACTCCAGGGTTCGAGGGGAGCCTGGGAGTGTTGGGTCTAGCAGGAGTCAGGTCATTCGTCTTGCGGGGGCCATAATTTTGCACAGTGGAAAATGCATATAATGCTAACTAAGCCCCATGTCAAGCAATTGCCAGGGCTCTCCACTGCGAAAGACCGCTAATTACCCTGGAAGAATCGGTGACAGCTGAGTAAGGGGCCACTCGATGAATTGTCCGCGCCGGCAGCTTCTCCCCCAGCTCGTGAAACCCAAGTAAGGAACTGGCGTGCGGCAAGGAAACCACATTGCTCTGAGCGTGGCGCTGCAGGCTTTCCATGAACCAACCGGGCGATTCATTTGGACGTGCAGGGGTCTGTGCTTAGTGGTTAGTGATCTTGTGTTTCCACAGTGCTGGTGCTATTTTCGGCTAGTCTTTGGTCACCGCTTAGAGGGTTCAGGGTTTAGATTGACGCTTTGCTCCTGGCATCGCCGCTGAAAGCGACACAATACACAGCCCTTGTTGTGTCCCTTTGCGGAAATCTCCGGAAGATCTACTAAACCCTGAAGCGTTACACTCTTCAATCCCAAATCCATAGCAATCCTTTCCTCACAGTTTTCAACCTCACCCCCCCCCCACTAACTGACCTAAAACGAAAGCAGCAGAATGTTGCTACACCCACACTCTAGGGCCGGGGGTGGGGAGAAGCGTAAAATGACAGACATTTTCCAACCCAAGGCCTGAATTCATCAACGGGTGCTTAGGGTTTAGGGTTTAGGGTTTAGGGGTTTAGGGGTTTAGGGGTTTAGGGTTTAGGGTTTAGGGTTAAGGGTTTAGGGGTTTAGGGTTTAGGGTTAAAATCAAGCCTACAACAAAAGGAAAGGAAGCTCAAGCTCTTCGAGCCCAACCCCCAAGCCAAAATGTGTGATGTAGAGGCCTGCGTGGGTCTAGGTTCATTGTGAAGGTTTAGGGTTTAGGGTTTAGGGTACCTCAAATCAACTTCGAAATTATGTAGGCGATTAGTTAGTCCCCTATGTGACAAACCTTGTAAATTATCATCAACCTATGTCAACCCAGTTTCCCATGTGCCTTCCCACGTGGGTCTACATTTTTGGGTAATTTTTTAGGCCACAAAACCTTATAAATCCTATGTATCCCATTAATGTCCCCGTAATATAGATATAGTTTGTTCCCCATTATATTATATCCCTATAATATAGCCGAAACATAGATATAACTTGTTCCCCTACATATCCCTATGATATAGTCCCTATTTAGCGCCCCGCATTGCAGGTATTCTTCAACCTGGAGTGCTTGTGGCCACAGCTGAAGAAGCTGTTGGCTGAGCTACTGGAGGAGGTTCCGGAGATCGCAGGGTTGAGGTTTAGGGTTCAGGGATTTAGGGTTTAAGGTTGAGGAATTTAGGGTTTAGGGTTGAGGGATGTAGGGTTTAGGGTTCAGAGATTTAGGGTTTAGGGTCTTGGGTTGTGGGGTTGGGAATTGGATTTTGGTATACCAACATCATGCGGGCTTTTCAGGATCCACCTAATCATCAAGGTTAATGTTGCCCTTCTAAGCCCTAAACCCCTAAATCCTAAATCTTAAATCCTAAACCCTAATTCATCTCTTGAGAGGTGCGGCAGGCTCCATTGGCTGCTGCAGGCTTCCTCCAGGGTCTGGACGTGAACCTCCAGGTGCCAAGTTCCATCGCATTCAGGGTTTAGGGTTTAGGATTTCGGGTCTAGGGTTTAGGCCTTATAGGGTTTAGGTGGCCCTCCCCACTTGGTATACTAGGATTATAAGAGGAACCCAAGATAATCGCCATCAGTATTACTGGGTGGGCGGTTATCGCGGCGAATAGATGTTAGCTGCTTTTGATCTGGATCAGGAAGGGTCTAGGGTTGCTCAGGGTGTAGGGATGTTTTTGTGATCAGCAGGAGCTACTCTTGTGGTGATTTCATTAATATCCTGAATATGAGTAGGCTCAACACGGAAGCAGGTTGAGGATTGTTGGGTCTTGCAATTGCTGATGGGCGCTCTTAGTGTCGTTAGTAGGAATATACTTCTTCCGTCTAGTCTCATCATTATTTTGGTTCTTATTCATATTCTGGTTATCCCTGCTTTCTTGGTTTTAGCGTAGTTTGACATGCATCATTACTGCTACGTCAACCAATGATTTAGGCTGCCAGGTTTCGGAGTCTGCACTCGAGGTGCAATCAGCAGGCTCTTGTTCAGTGCCATTGGTGGATCGCCATCATGGGCAGGAATTTGGGGCTTTAGCTTTGGTATTGGTACCGCTTTCATCTGGATGATAACAAGTATGACAGTATAGACGCCTTAAGCCCGGTGGAGAAAAGCAAGTGTCTGTCTCAGGACGTACTGCCTGCGGTGAAAGTAGCAAGCGCAGAAGAACCGATGGAAAGCTGTTGCGTCAGCAAGTATTTCTACTCTTACTTGGACTGTATCAGCCGGTTCTTGCAACCTCAAACTTTCACGCTTAAATCCCACAGCAGACCCCGGAAGTGAAGCCCGACATCACCTTCCCCACAAGTTAAAACCACACTTTCCTTTTCCGCGTAATTATCCCGATGGCATCTGAGACAGTATGTATTGCATATTCGACTCTCTTTTTCGTCTGAATGTCAATAGCACACCCACGGGACCTACGCCCCGCGCCGCGGAACTCTGACGCCGAAAGCCTTCAATCACATCGCTAGAGGTCTTGGTGGCACAGACCCAGCGCGTGCACGCGCTCGAGGAGATAGTGCAGTCGAAAACTGACCCTGTGACGCATAGGAGCTTCCAATCAGCTCCTCGACTCCCAATTGGGCTCTCATTCCAGTACTTCTTGTGTATCATTACAATAAGGGACAGCCATTAGGCGCGTTGATCCAGGATGGCAAAAAGAAGAGAGTTGTTTAAATGAGTAGATTACGGGTATCATCACGGTTTAGAGTTCAGGAGGGTGAGTCTTGCAGCAGAAAATTATGTGTATGTGTCCGGTTCCAAGAGGCGTGAAAGGTTACTGTGGAGGGCTTGTCATCGACAATCGAGGTGATTTTGGCTATCACCTCCATAGGATCCTCAATGCTGACCCCGCCCTTAACCCCAAACCCTAAACCTTAAATTATGACTCAGTATCATTGGAATCCCTGACCGGTGCCAGCACTGTGAGAAACTCCCATGATATCCCCCATCCATTTAAAAAGCAAATTCTAACGCACGGAGGCAAAATTAGGAATATCTTGTGACTTGAACGAGATTGCCATTATCCTATGTAGGTAGTACTCATACGTGACGACGGGGTGTCCTTCTGACGGCCCGCTCCTTCAAGATGCTAAGCTTCGAAAAGCTAAGTCCCAAACTCCATGCAGCCATATTAGAGTATATCATAGTATATTATAGGATATGACAGTATACTAGAGTATATTATAGTATATTACAGAATATTACAGAATATTATAGAATATTCTAGTATGTTATATGAGGGATCAAGCCTCTTAGCCGCTCCTACGCCCTCACGGAACCCGAAACCTCTACTTGGAGGAGGCTCATGGGACTCAGTAACTACAAATAAATGGGATTATAACCCTACTTATAATTGGGGCAACCCCTATAAGCCCATTGAGGGGGATCATATGTAGGGTTTTAAGCCCAGTTATAAGTGGTTACTAAGTCCCATGGTCCTCCAAGTAAACCCTAAGCCGCAAGGCCCCCAAGCCCTAAACTCCCAGAAGCTTCTGAAGCTAACGCCCAAAGAGGCTTTCAGTAATCCGAGCACTAGTTTAATAAAAGGGACCATATTTAAAGGAAAAAAACATGGGACAAATTAGCCGTCCAAGACTAATTTCAATTAGACGGAATTTCGTATTGGGAAAAAGGGACCAGATTTAAAGAAATTTTCTGGGNNTTCCTATTCTTTTTAAATTGAATTCCAGGAGCCCCAATCATTCTTTTAATCTGGCGCCCTCCATTTCTTATTCTGGCGGGGGGGGGGAGGGACGGGCACCCCCCTAAATTAAACAAGTGCTAGGAGTAAGTAGGAGCTTCTCAAAGTGAACCCTCTGTAATGCTAAGTAAAGATTATTCCCCTGCATACCAGAAATTGCCAGGCATCCTCGAGGAACGCAAAGCCTAAACCCTGAGCCCCAAAACCCTAAGTAGTAGTTTCCATGGCTTAGGGTTTAGGGTTTAGGATTTCGGACTTAAGGGTTTAGGGTATCCCTAAAGGCCCCAACCCTAAACCAAAATCCAAAGGTACTGGTGGATGCCGGCGTGCCTTCCCTCACCAGCCACTTCTGGACTGAGGCCTCCGGCGTCTTCAAGGCCATCGGTTTAGGGTCTAGGGTTTGGGGAATAGCTTAGTGGTTCTTAGTAGGGAAAATGGAATGTTATCCCTAGATACTCTCCTTAAATATACATGTGTATATACACTTTTAATTATTCCCTACTCACCGCCAGTAAGATATTTCGTCCTGTTTTGACTATACTTTGCAATCACCTCCCCTACACCCCCCCCCCCCCTAATAACCAATACCACCAATATTGTGCCATTTAGTTGTCGAGGGTTTTCTTATTGGGCGGATGGAAATGTGTTTTTTGCAAGGGGGTGGGTTGCTGCAGTGGCATTCAGGTCGTGGGGCCTCAGGATTCCAAATTCGTTGGAGGGTATTTCTTCAGGGATAGGCTTGATAATAATTTCGTTTTCTGCTGCTTTTAATTCCTACATTGACCCTAAAAAGCCATGAAAATTTGATATGCAAACGGCCCCCAAACCCCAAGCCCTAAACCCTAAACCCTGAACCCTAAACCCCAAACCCTGAACCCTAAACCCCAAACCTTAAACCCTAAACCCCAAACCCTAAACCCTAAACCCAAGTCCTGGCAAGGTGAAGCTGGCGAAGGTTTGCCAGGATCGGGCCTTCCGATCCAAGGCGATCGCGGACTGCCCAAAGGCCGCGGGAAGAGCTATGAGTTTAGGGTTTAGGGGTTAGGGTTTAGGGTTTATAGGGTTTAGGGGTTAGCGGGCTTAGGGTTTAGTTTAGGGGTTAGGGTTCAGGGTTTAGGTTTTAGGGTTTCGGATATACATATATACATATGGGAAGTTCCTCAGACTAGGATCCCAGTTTCGTACCCTTAGGTATTAGGTGCTGTCATGGGATCTGTATTCCAAAGGGGTCCATAGTTTAGGGAATAGCATATATACTTGCCCTAGAAGTCCAAAGTATATAGTTACCAGCACTCCTCAAAACCTTAACAAGGAAGTATATGGTCATTGTATGATGGACCCTCAGGGGCTATATACAGACATATACATACGTACATACATCAGAATAGTAGCCACGCAGCTTTTTACAGCAGATTCCTTATCTTCACCAAGACAAACGTGGGACCCACATTGGGGGCCCGCCTTTTGGCTCTGTGGCAGGTCCGGATATGGGGCCGTAGGACTTGGTCATGGGAGTTTCGATGGGACTTTCGAATCTACCGTAAGGGTCCAAGTACCTAATAATCATATACTTACCCAAAACCTGTACCATATTTACTACTACCCAAAACCCAAGTACCTAATTATTGGGTTCCTAGGGCTATGCGTGAAATTACCCGAGTTTTATGTCGTCCTCGACTGTGTCAAGTTCCAGGGCTTTGGCGTTTGTAGCCGCCAGGGCTTTAGAGTTTTGAGCTTTAGTTCTTTGATGCCTGGCGCTGCTGAGTCCTTGCTAAAGTTTAGGGACAAACTCAAATTGTTTAAATTGGCTCAAGGCATGGGCCTTTGCTGTCTAGCTTCTTGAGACTTGGCTTCGGAGATCCAGAAGCCTAAGCAGCTCTATTCCTTAGTTGAGGTTGTCCCTAGCACACCACCCCAAGCCCTTACCCTAAACCCTAAGCCCTAAATCCCGTCAACTGCAAACTGCGCGAAGGTCCTCCAAAGCTTGGTGGCAGCTGTTGAGACTAGGCTCATGTGAGTAGTGTATATTTAGGGGTTTAGGGTTTAGGGTTTAGGGTTTAGGTAGGCTTTAGGGTTTAGGGGGGCAGTATGGTATCCAATATATAGTAAGAGTCCTCCTTTTGGGTATAGTATTTTATGTAACGAATATTGTCTTACTTGGCTCAACCAACAAAAACAACGCTGCTCATGTGAGCTGTTGTCAGTAGTAGCCTGACTAAGGGACTTTTAAAAGTGGACATAGGGGTCCCTCTTGCAGTTTAGTATAGTCCCCAATATAGTTCCTAACAAGGAGCCCATGCCCAGTCAGCCTCTGGGAAGTATTGACTCAAACTTATGTGATGTTATCTTTTACACTTTAGGGTTCGGGGACCGTAGGAAATGAAGGAAGGGAGCCAGAGGATGATCCCTACACCATGAGCTCCATTATTTCAGTCCTGAAGAAGAGGCAAGGGTAAGGGCTTTATAGGGATTGTCCATCATTGGAAAACTCAAGGCCAATGGTATTGGTTCATGAGACCTTCTTTGCTGATAGAGAGCCAACCTAACCTAAGCTTTCAAAAAGGCAAGGCCTAAACCCTAAACCCTAAACCCTAAACCAAGCCAACCTTGCATGGAAGGGATTGACATTGCTCCTCACGCGGTTTCGTGTCTAGGGCTTAGTGTCTAGGGGCGAGCACAGGGCTAACAAACGCTTACCACGGCTCGGGCCTAATTTGAGCATTTGGTCCCCTTGAGAGACCCCAACCACCAAACATGAGATTCCGATTATGTACGACCACGATTTCGAGACATGCGGGTTTCCAAAATATCGATTCCCAAGAATATGCCTAGATGACCCTACATAGCTCCTATAGCCTTTTTAACACAGCCCCTGGATCCAAGTATGCCCAAGCCAAGGAGAAGTTGGGGCGCGGAAAGGTCCAAGAGTTGTCAAAATCCAGTGGGAGTTCAGGGTGTAGGGTTCGAGGTTTGAGTTTAGTTTTAGGTTTAGGCGTTAGGTCCCCGAAAGTGTCCAGTGTTTATGGATTTTGCTGAGGCGTCGTATTGAAGTGAGGGGCTCTTTTTGGCGGCATGGCAGGTGTGAAGTGGTCAAGTTTTTTGACAGACATTGAGCGACAGCCCCTACACCGCAATCCCCCTAAAGCCATGTGCCCTACCCTCATCCAAACTAGCATGGAACTACAAAACGGACCTTATAGAGACTCCTGCCACCCTAAACCCTAAACCCTAAACCCTAAACCGGCAAGGCCAAAACTCCAATGTCAAAAAGACTTACGGTGACTAGCCAATAGCCCGGAATGGAGGCAGGGATTCCTATAGTGGCCCCTATATGGGTTTAGGGTTTATGGGTTTAGAGTTAGGGTTAGGGTTTAGGAATTATGGGTTTAGAGTTAGGGTTAGGGTTTAGGGTTTATGGGTTTAGAGTTACGGGTTGGGATTTAGGGTTTAGGGATTAGGATTTATTGGGTTTTGGGTTTAGGGTTCCCCATCCCTTTCGAATTCCTTCATCCCTCCTGGCGACCAGCCAGCAACTTAAACTTAAAGCCACTGGGACATGCCTAAACACCTCAGTTGCTATTTCATTTTCTGCCTGCTGTTCCATTCCTTCATTCCCTTCTAACAACCAGATCCCTGAACTCTGCACCCACTATCTCGAGCCCAAGAATCCTAAAGCCTAAGCCCTACACCCGAAACCCTACGCCCTAAACCCTACACCCTAAACCCTACACCCTGCAACCTAAACCCTAAACCCTAAACGAGAGGTCATGAAGTCCACAGAACGTGAGATCCTCTACCGGGCAGCTGGAGACCTGCGAAACGAGCCTTGGAAATGTAGCAGCCTAAATAGGACATTTGGAGGCCCATGGGACTTAGTGACTACTTATAACTGGGATTATAACCCTACTTATAATTAGGGTAACCCCTATCAGCCCATTTAGGGGGATTATAAGTAGGGTTACTAGCCCGGTTATAAGTGGTTACTAAGTCCCATGGGGCTCCAAGTAGTTTAGGGTTTAGGGCTTAGGGTTTAGGGTTTAGGAATTAGAGTTTAGGGTTTAAACTTTCCCAAGATTAGAAGTACCATTTTGGGTGTCTCTATAATGAGGACCATTGTATATTAGGGTCTATATTGGTGTCCAATATTTAGGGAAAGTACCATATATAAGGCTTGGGATGGGTGAAGGGACTTAAGGGCTAAGGGTTCAAGCTTGCGGGCTCCAGGGTGTAGGGGTTGAGGTTTAAAGGTTTAAGACATTAGGACTACCTGAGCCCCAAAATATGTAAACTAAAGGCCTTTACTTTTGGGTTGCTTTAAAGGATTTTTGGCCATTATTGTTTACCTACTTTAGCGGCTCAGGTAAGATCATTGGGTCTTGCACTTGACAACTATGGCCTTTGCCAGGGAGAGTCCTAAACGAAAGCTTCGGGTTAGAATACCCACTGCAAGTTCCACTTCTAAGTTTTAGCCGTCAGGGCTTCAGTCTGTACAGGCTTGGCGTTTGGGGGATCGTCGGAGGGTAGTTTCCAGACAAAGCACGCCATAAAAAGCATGGTACTATGATTCCTTATAATTAATAGGGACCGTCCAAGTCTATGTGGAACGCCAGATTTGTTGTTGCTTGGGCTCAGTTGGGCGTGCTGCTCTCCCTTAAGGAAATGTGGAACCTTCTTGGGTATGCTTTTCACAAGATACTATAAGTTACCAGTCTACAAAGAGACCTGCTTCAGTAGTTCAGTCTCTGTGTATAAGCGGCCCCTACAGCCATCACAGATTTTGTCTTGAAGCTTCACCGCACCAGTTTTGGAGCGGGTACTGCCATAGAAGAATTTATTTTGTTTGTATTGGGATAATGGAAAATAAGGTGGAAACTACTATCGTATTTGGGGGCTATATTGGGATAATGGAGGAGACAATGGAAACTTTCGCGTCGCTTGTCCAAAAAGTCGGTCATGCTACAAAAGCATATCCGTTATATAGTGATTATGGAGAAGAAAATGGAAACTACCGCTATATGCGCCCTAAGGAGTTCTTGGGTGAGTCCATCCGGCGCGTCACGGATCCTATCGAGATGATGCTTCCGGACACTGGGTTGCTGTTAAGGAACTTAAATTAAGTTACCATAATGGGTATATGTAGTAAATAATAGGGTTCCCCCAATATAGTAACTTAAATTAAGTTCCTTAAATCCCTATATTCCCCCAG
>CAJNIZ010009429.1:246-13404 GCA_905231905.1 Symbiodinium pilosum
GGATCTGTGTGGAATCAAGCCTATGTCATACGTTCTTCATAAGATAGATTTCCCTTCTCTTCAAAAAGGATACGCCCTATTGACATTGTACGCGAGCTTTGGCTCCAATGATAATGATTATAGATATAACACTAATAAAATACCAATATTAAGAAGACCAATACCATTCATAACATCATTAAATATAATGTGAATTATGTTCTTGGCAGAGCTGCTGCAATTATTGTTAGTAATAATAAAAATAATAGTAATAATAGTGATAATAATATTAATAATGGTAACAATAGTAATAATACTAAGAATAATAATCATAATAATAATAACAATAGTAATAATAAGAATAGTAGTAATAATAGTAAGAACAGTAATAGTAATAATATTAAGAATAGTAATAGTAATACTAAGAATAATAATAAGAATAGTAGTAATTGTAATAATAATAGTAATAAGAATAGTAATCATAATAACAATAGAAAGAATAAGAATAATAGTAATAATAAGAATGATGATAAGAATAGTAACCATANNAAGAATAGTAACCATAGTATTAATCATAAAAAGTAATAATAATAATGATAACAGTAATAATAATAATACAAGTAGTAATAGTAAGAATAGGAATCATAGTAACAATAATAATAAGAATAATAGTAAGAATAGTAATCATAATAGCAATAGAAAGAATAAGAATAATAGTAATAATAATGATAATAAGAATAGTAACCATAGTATTAATCATAATAGTAATTATAATTATGATAAAAGTAATAATAATAGTAATAGTAATAATAGTAATACTAATGATAATAGTAATATTGCTAAGGGAAGTGGCCAAATAGACCCTAAAGGTCTCGGCCACATATATATCTATATATACATATGTAAATATATATATATATACAACAGTACCCCTAAATATTTGTATATATAATAATTAGTCGCTTCCATGTTCTTTCCATTATCCCTATTTAGCCTCCTTTATATACACTCTATTGTGGATCTTTGGCAATGCCTGGGGAGAATTGGAGACCTGCTTAACCCTAATCACCTAAACCCTAAACCCTAAACTAAACCCTATAACCCTAAGTTGTTTGGTTGATCCACCACTCCGTGTGAGTTTTGCTTGCGTGTAGGGTTTAAGGGTTCAGGGGTTTGGGGTTTAGGGTTTATCGGTTTAGGGCAGCTGCACGGATCTGATGTGCCCCAAAATGTTAGAAAGACAGCCCATTCTCATGTAGAGAGTTTGACCTTGATTTTGAGAATAAGCACCAGATGAGTGATGTGATATTTGGGGATATATACAATGAGTCGTAATATCATCTTACATAGTTCAGCTACCTAAAACCCTGCTCATTATAACTAACTCGTTACTCCCCTACAGCCCTCAGCCAAAACAGGGGTTCTGAAATTGCGGCACGTTTGGGGAGAAGTAGGGAGGCTCCCGCAACCCCACTCCAAGAACCAACACCAGTACACGCTTGTAACCCTGAATGCTGTGATTTCAGTCTAAGATGGCTTACACATTCATGAATCATGATAAGAAACCTTCTGAAAGATTTCGTGCTGTATCGCAAATCCGTGAACCCATCGACAAGAGTTCCTTCACAGCAAGGTATTCGCATGCGCTACAATCTGTGCTTCAGGGGTTGGGGTTTAACGTCCGTCATGGAAGCCCGAAGACTTATCCCGATAGAAGACTTGAAATCCGTGTGTAGGCCACAGGGTCAACGAGAGGATCCTGCATACTCTACATAAACCCTTAGCCCTGACACCTAGAACCTATAGACCCCCAGTGCCAATCGCTGAGCTCTAAATGCCCCGAACCCGAACCCGTAAACCCTACAACCCTCAAAAATCAAACCACAGGTGAGGGTGCTGGACCTGTCGTCCAACCTTGTATCTACAGTGGCGACAGGTTTCCTGGAGCCAAAGGCAATGTGATTCTCGGAAAGAGTTGGGGTTCAGCATTTGATGTTCGGGGGTTTTAGGTTTTAGGTTTCGGATCTAGCGATACAAAGGGATTCTGGTTTGTCAGGGTTCAGAGTTCCTTTCGAGAGTGTTCAAACGGCTGCTTCTGGGGTCTCGGGTGTCCTAAACTCCAAAGCCTATATCCTGTTGTCTGTGGTGGAGACTGCTGGAGGCGAGTAGAGCAGTCTCAGGGCCTGGGCGTAAGTCTTACCTGGGCCCCATATATAGCATAACTTGTCTGTTTGAGTCGGTTTGTGGATGTTGTTGATCCTTAAGCTCGAAAACATAAACCCATTTTGAACTATTGTCTTACCTACCTTTGCGGTGGGTAGGTCCTATAAGCTCCACTTGTGCCTGCCCACGACTTGGAAACCCTCAAAGTCGCAAAGGAAGGAGATCCGTGAACCAGGCACCCATCAGTAATTAGAGTTCCTATGGCTGACACTAAAATCGCACCCTCAACCTTGGGAATAATGGTACTCTAAAACCTCAACCCCGAAGCCTAAAACC
Organism: Symbiodinium pilosum; assembly: GCA_905231905.1. Lineage (NCBI taxonomy): Eukaryota > Dinophyceae > Suessiales > Symbiodiniaceae > Symbiodinium > Symbiodinium pilosum. Next base: position 2,725 of record CAJNIZ010009429.1, read on the forward strand.
AGTGTTTGAAGTGATACCCGCGAAGCGTGCCTCCCTATCATGGGACTTTCAGGTACAGCTGTGCAGCTGTTTCTATCTCCAGCTAGAGACTGAACCCTAAACCGCAGCTCCCTAAGACCCCAAACCCTCAAACCCAACCACTAAAACCTAAACTCTACCGGTTTGGTCGTTTCCCCCGCGTCGGGTTTAGGGTCTAAGCTTCAGGTTTACAGTGATTCACGGTTTGGGTTTAGGTTTTAGGGAGTGTAGGGCTTAGGGTAGGTTTAGTCTTTGGGGCTTAGGGTTCTTGTTTAGGGTTCAAGGTTCAGGGTTTGGGCTTCGAGTTTAGACTTCAGGGATCAGGCATGATGGTTTAGGGTCTGTTGTGCCTGATCCCCTTAAAGTGTTCCTAAGCCCTGGACATTCGCCACAATGGACTTGCGATTGCAGCCATGTAGATCCAGAGCGCATCGCAGCTTCTCAAGACCAGCCACACAAGGAGGACCCGAGTAACGTTGCTGACATGCCCTTATCTCTACAGCCGGAACCAGAGTAAATAAAACCCCTAAACCCCAAACCCTACAAACCCTACACCCTATCAACCCTAAATCCTATAAGCCCTCAACCCTATCCATACCTGGCTCCAGAACCTCAAACTTCAACCGAAGGCCCTGAGCCCCGTTTAGAAGTGGTTTTAGGGTTTAGGGTAATTATAATGATTACTGTATCTATAATAGTACTTATGGTAATGAATGAATTATAGTGACTATCCAAGACCCTTTGCAAAACCCACTCCCTGTCTTCAGGGTGTGCTCCTTGTCGCAAGCATGGCTTCCCCAGAGGCAGCCAGTCAATGCAACATGAAATCACGCGTGTCAGGTTCGGGGCTTAGGATTTAGCCTGTTTTAGCTGGGGGGGGGGGGGTAGGAATCTGGTTAAGGTTGCGGGATAGCCTAGGGGAATCGAGGGACACGATGTATTGACCGCCAGGGGCTTATGGAGTGTAATTAAAGGGGATCACGAAAAACTCTCACATCCAGATCTGAGAATGTTTTCTTCCTCCAATTGTGTGTTGCCCCAAGCCTGAAGAACTCCTTACATTTCAAACCGTGGAACCTGAAACCCCAAGAACCCTTAAGCCCCACGTTTGTAATTGGACATTTGAAGAGCCTCCAGTTCTGGGTTGTTCACCCCGCTCATACGAGTTGGCACTTAAGCTCACAGCATATAAAACCAGTCTCCATTTCTCTTATTCTAACTGTCAATTCCTTTTTTCGTTTCTGTTTGAATTTCGGTCTTCTCAAAGTCGGCCCCTACAGTAGCTTTTTAAGGTGTAGGGTTTAGGGTTTCGGCTGCTCTGTTGATTACACGCGCGAAGGAACCGAAGCCCTAAACTCAAAATCCATTTGCTGAAGACTGTGTTACACATGTTTAACATAATTATGGGGTTCACAAGGTTCCATGCAATTAATCCCCTCCCTCTAATATTAAAACCGCCTACCCCGCAACATTAAAAATGCCCACCGGTGTATACCAGAATATATTGGGAATCTCGAATGTTAGCTTAGCATGGTAAGGGTATTTTTTTTACATTGGGGGGTGGTACTTCTTACATAGCCCCTATACAATCCAAGTTTCTATGTCATTTCCATTCTCTTTTTTTCGTAATGAGTGGAAAGAGGTAGGGGGAGATGATTGCATTTTTGTACACCCAATGCAGGTCATCGCCACCCTAGAATCTAAACCCTGTATATAAACCCTGCGTAGGTACCATTTGTGCGTACTTTGGCTTTGTAGAGGGTTCTTCGGAGGTCTAGGTACACCAGACACCTGAAGAGCTGAATCCTGAACTCCCTAGTTGAACCCTAAACCCTAAATCTGTGAACCCTAAACCCTAACCCTTAAACCCGAAGCCTTGCGGATTAAAGTCTTCTGTGCAGGTGCTGGTGGCAGATGCCGCAGCAGGCCATGTGCTGAGGTGGCTGGTAAGGGGCCGTGGTGTTGAGGGTTTAGGGTTTAGGGTTCAGGGTGCTCTGAGTTGTGAGATCACAGCGGATAAGAGATTTCAGGGATCTGTGAGGATTGTTCTGTTACACGATATCAGAGTCATGGGTCAAAGCAGGCTAAGAAGTGAGTTTCTCTACAACACTTCAATCCTCCTAGCCCTTAGCGCAAAACAGTAGACCTCGATCCTACACAGGAACTTCTGGAAATGTCCCTCTTTTGAGGATCTCGTGATGTTGCCCTATAACAGCCAGGGTCCCTAGGAGTACGCCCAGCTGAGAAATCCTCAAACGAGTCCTCACGCCCCCAGTCAGTTTAGCGATGAGGGCTTAGGGTTTAGGCTCAAATGAGTAGCATTCGATCTGAGGATATTCTAGTCCGCAAGACTTTTTGATCAAGATTATTTCCTCTTGTTGGGAAACGTATTCTAGAAGAAGGACATTACCTCAAAAAGTTCAATGACCCAAAAATGCAGAAATGAATCCTAAAGTCAACCATCCACCAAGCTAAATGTTACCAGATTCTCAAGGGCGGTTTAGGGTTTAGAGTTCAAGGGGCAGGTACCTTGTAATCCCCAACAGTCCCTCATCCTCCGTAGTGCTCCCGAAGGGCTCCTTAAGGTTACCCAATACCTAGCCTCGTGGACCCACCCTAAACCCCTAAACCCTAAGCCCTAGACCCTAAACCCTAAGCCCAAACCCTCAAACCCTAAACCCTAAACCCTAAGCCCTAAACTCCAAAACCCTAAGCCCTAAACTCCAAAACCCTAAGCCCTAAACCCTAAGCCCTAAATCCTAAACAAAGGACCTGATAATAAGCCGCCCTTCAGCCCAAGCTCACGACCCTAAACCCTCAAGCCTACACGCGCGGCCCGAAACCATAAAAGCCCCACATGGGTGGTTGTCAAAATTATGGTTCCTTTTTGGGAATACTAGTGCCATATTACAATAGGGATCCAAAAAGGGACCATAATTTTGACAACCACCCACATCCCTAAACCCTAAACCCTAAACCCTAAACCCAAACCTTCAACCCTAATTCTAAACTTCTACCTACAAAACCCTCAGGCAATAATTTCCGCCGGAGGGCCAAGTGGTTGGATTTTCCGCCGAAGATCAGTAAAAACGCCGAAGGCCTAAAAAAACGCCGAAGCCTTTTCAGGGCAACTTCTGGCTTCATGATGATAATGAGAAGGAAATTCATGTAAATACTCACCATCCAGCGTATCTTGATTGTAATTTGTGTGTGGCAGTGAGCCACTTCAGCTACTGTACCACCCCTCACCTAGCCCTTATCTACCCCTTTATATGAGCACCTTAGCCCCACATACCCAAGAACCATCGGCATCAACAAGCGAGATAAGCACAAACCTGACACCAACTTATGGGCCATTTAGTGGTTGCATAATTAATGGCCGAGTGCTGGAGTAAGGGGCTCAAGCATCTGACATTAGCCCGAGTAAGAAACTTTAACACCATCACAGACCCTGCATAGAAACCCTGTAGAGCCAACCCTGTAGATGGTTTAAGTCAAGACGCCGCTCCTCCTTGGGGACATCATTTTGGATGCCATGCCAGGTGCTCAGTCTGTCTGCCAGCATACCTCTCCCATTCCTTCCTAGTAGCATTTTGGGTAAGTTTGGGGGACTTATAGGCTTGTTATTTATACAGATTATGGCATTGAATTCGGGGCTCAACGACGTTGGGAGAAATGCCGTCTGAAGAGGGCATTTTTTTTCAAAAAGTGCCTTTCCAGCACCCTTCTGTCCATCACGCGTACTCCGACTCGCCTTGAGAGTCTACTTATCCTGCCAATAAAATCTTCGCACATATCACAGGCAAAGGCCTCAGGAGATACCACAACAGGATGACCTCCATCTAGGGCTTTCTTGATGGAGTGCGCAACATGGTGAAGTGCATGAGCCTTAGGCTTTAGCACAAAGGCCCGAATGTTCATCATCAGGACCATCTTGCCAAGCTTCTTGTATCCCCGAAGAGTTCTCATCATGACTACATAGAGATGGGCTGCACAATCTCGGGCTAGGAAAAGCTTGTGTGAGTGCACGAGTCGGAAAATGTCTATCACGGACTTGCACGTTTGCTGCATGGTCCGGAGAAGGTCCTCAAAACCTGCCACAGTTGGCGTTCTGAGATTCAGTTTCAGGAAGAAATTCAACCATCGGAGCAAAGCCATGCTGTCACTTCCTTTACTGTTAGCCCACGGCGCAGACATGAAATTTTGGATATGAAAAAACATCTTGGTGAATCCACGTAATGACGGATGCTCCTTTGTCACCAAACAGAAGAGCGTAAAGTTCGAATGGGCCCGTTGGAGCCGGTCAACCAAGTTTGTGCTGGATCCTGGAAAGTCGAAGAAACCTTTGCGTAACAGCACAATAACAATGCCCCCTATAAGGTCTCGAGCAAGACCAAGCTTCACAATGTGCAGTATGTCCGGAACAATGGCCTTTTCAGGGATTTCATTATCAAAAGGCAGCCGTGCCAGTAATGGCCAAGGCTCAGCAAACGGGCGGCTACGGTACAAAGTAGGTTCCCAAACCGGGGCTTCACTAAAGTCATCGAAGCTATGTTCGCTTTGAACCCCTGTCGAAGCCTCACAAGAGTGGCATAGGAACCCCAGAGATCGTGACTGTACCTTCGTGTAGCACCGCAAAAGGCTGTAACACTTAGCGTGCCAATCCATATCTCCTTTACAACCTACAATGGCCGCAAAATAGACCCCATGTCCAGGGATGTTCACCCCTTGGCGCATGAGTCTTTCGAAGTCGGCCAGCATGATTTGCAGCAACTTCTCGAGGACGTGTGGATTTTTCTTGTAAATCCAAGCCCTCATCCCGAACAAGAGGTGTCTGGTTAGATATGAATGGCCGCAATAATTGCTATCCATTTCCAAACAAGATTGCTTCACCCCTTGGGGCAGCAAATTTTCCTGCACCACTCCAAATTTTGGAAGGTCGGGCCGGGACTCCATGTACCTGCTGCAGCCGCATGGCCTCGCCAGGCGGGCAACAGGGCCAATCGGACTCTGGATTGAGAGGACTAAGTACGGAGACTTCTTTTGACCCCGACCTTCATCTCCGTGAAGATAAAGGGGAACCACCCTGTCCAACTCTGTTGCCCGGGCAGTAAACACTTGGTGCCTGGGGTGTGCTAAGCGATATCCCGCCCAGAAACTGGCAAAACGCTCAGCAACTGGACCGTCTCCACACAAGAGTGAAACATTATCCGTGAGAAGATAGCGCAACCATTCTGAAGGGAGGACATGAAACGTGGTAATACTGGACTCCCGCCCTGTGTAAATTTCATGATCAACGGAGTCTATCCTGGCCGGTAGGGACAGGTTTTGGGTTTCAAAGAGACGCTGCACATCACGCTGCGCATGAGCCTCTTGAGCAGCTGTTGCCTTGCGGCCTTTGGAGGCATGCAAAGTCCGGACCACGCTCACTGCCTCGGCCTCAGGGGTCATGACTGTTATCAATGAGTGGTTGAGATTTTAGATTGTCATCGCAAGAACAAAATAGCACCGCTATTCGAATGAGGATTCGACCCCATCTCCCACGCTCTCAGCCAACTGAGATAGCAAAGTATGTTCGTGACCTGCGCAGGATTAGTCCACATGCAAGTTCGAAAGCTAGGCCGAAGCTCAAAAATGAATCACTCCACTTGCAGCCATGCATGTGGGTCCAAGCAAGCTCCTAGAGACTTTTGCATGTCGGCATTTCGGTAATACAGATCCTTGCATCGCAGGGCGATGCACACATATGGTGCATGTACTTGTGAGCCACCTTTGTGGCTCTCACATGACATGCCCAAACGCTTCCCCCCAAACTTGCGAGGTCCAAGAGAGAGTGCCTGCGTGTAGCACTCAGAAAAGTCGATCTACATATATATTACTCATGATGGTTTCTATTAGGGGAGGACCTACACAATTCCAAAAGCATGTCCTCTGTTGCGTGGCCGTGTTCTTTGTAGCCGCGATATTGGGCAAAGCCTGGGGTACGGTATGGCGTGGAAAGGGACGGATACTTGTAAGGGAAATTCTTACCAGGTACACTGCGCAATAGAAACTTCATTGGAGTCTTTCCAGTAGTCTTGGCATGGTTGCTTAGGATTTGGGGTTGTATACGCAACAAGTTGGGCAGATTTGTTTACAGAAATGACACATTGTAGAATCTAGGGCTTACAGCATTTGAAGGGTCTATGGCACAGGGATGGTATTGCCGCAGGTTAAGAATAAGGAATCTCACTTTCTTTATTGCGGGCATCCTCCATATAACCCAACCAAACGTACTAGAAGCAGGGTAGCTGCCATGTCCTTAAGGCGCACCGGCCATACACACCCTGTATTGATGCTTTCTGGGACTGTCTATGGGGGCGGGGCAGGGCTAAAAGGAGTGGCAGCATGGTACCTGCTGGGAACCTGACATGGAATAGTTGCAGGATTAGACACATGTGTACGGTTTCTACACCGCCTGAGCCCATAAACCCTAAAATCTTATAAGCCCTATAAACCCCGTAAACCCGATTCTAAATCCTATAAACCTTAATATAAACCCAATATATGAGCCCAATATAACCCTTCATAAACCCTATAAACCTGAAAACTTCGCGCACAAAAATCCTTCCTCAGCCCTGCAAATGATCCCAAAATTCGTCTAAGTGGGAACTCACACTATTGAAAGTTAGGAGAGTGACCGCTCTTTCAGACAATCGTAGAGTGATCTGATGAAAGCCGAACGCACAGAGGCCGTGGCTATCGCGCTGCTTCCGCAACGATGGCTTTGGCCTGAGAGATTGCCAAGCAAGATATTCCACTCTAGTTGCAATGACGAGATATATCACATGGCCTTGAAAGGCGGCGCTGGCTAAGTGGCTGACTCTATCACCCATAGTTCGAGTAAAATTTGGCCACAAGATAGCTCATGACCTGGCATATGTTCCATCCGCCAGAAAAGGTATCACTTGAACGTATGCACATGGGGCACACAGTGTTGGCAAAAGACTAGCTTGTCAATGTTTTGCACCCATTCACATTCTGCGTGACGTCAGCTGGCAGTCCAACTGTGAGCGTGCTGTGCACTTGGCAGCCCATTGGGCATGAGACATGCGCCAAACATCAGGCACATAGTTGCGGAGGAGCTGTGACATCTTGTTTTATACAAGATTCTACAACTACGACAGGGGCATTTCAGCAACCCTTCAAACATACACGGATTTGAAGATGGAGGCCCGCTATTTACACAGGATAGCACATACTCCATAACGTGTGTAGTTGGCAGTAAACACATGTTTGAAGGGGCAGCCCAAACCCTACAGAAAAATTCAGCGTCTGCGCTTCGGAGCTGCCTTAGGCTTAGCCTTGGCCTTGTTCTGCGGGCATAGGTTCCTGCCGGCACGCCAATGCAACATCGTAGATGGGTCAAAGCAAAGGATTTTTCGGCTCCACCCCAAGTGCATAATAGCTTCCCTATAAAAAATGCCCTGCAGAGCCCCCGCTTCAGGCCCTATACTTAGGTGGACCCCCCTCCCTTGCAGTAGTGGTATAATAGCAGTATAGGAGGACCGTACTATAACCAATGCGAATCTAATCACTATGACAGGATGGGGGATCCACCTAAGCTATGCTTAGCCAAACCCCTGCTGGCTTTGTAAAGCCCTGCACATATCCCTTTACATGAGGCTTTTCAATGGATACAGTACAAAAAGCTGCAAATTACCTCCAAACACCACAGATGGACGCCATTCAGCCAAGTAATGCGCGCAAAAAACCCAATCAAAGGTTGCAGAACGCAGAAGTCCTGGCTCGATCATGGAGGCACATTGACCGGACCACCCTTCAATGAAGATAGGGATTCACAATTCAGATTTGCATGGGCAGCAACCAACAACTAAGCGTAAAACTTCTTGCGGGCATCCTCGAGCTTGGTCTGGATATCTCTTTGCATCCTAGGGATGACAAGACCAGGGGTAAGGGACTGCGATGTGTCAGGGCCAATTCCATGGGCAAGGACGGTGTAAGAATGCATAGTTTGCGCTCTACCCAGTAGCCACTCCTCACACAAGCAAACTCTTCACATGAAGAATATAAACCCCAAACCCCATCAACCCTAGCCCCCAACTGCAACCGGAAAATACTTGCAAGAAAGACGCTGCCGGGTGTAGCCATCAATAATTCCCTGCTCTTGGATCTCGCCCAAGACCTCTGTTGCAGATGTGAGAATAGCCTGGGACTCCTCAAGCTTGGAGCGCATCCTGCAGAGCATCGGTTCAAAATTATGCAACAACTCAGCAACATCCCAGGGTGACCTTGTAAACCCCGCAATGTGTACCCCAGACCAACGTTGCCAAACCGACAGAAGCGCTATAAACGTTGGGCTGTAGATAGGGGTTGCATGTGTCATTACTTTGGGCCGGGGACCTCGTAGGAATATAGGGGGGCTATGTAGCAGGTCTTTCCTATAGAGGGGTCGACAAATCTTTCTGTAGTCACGTCTGAGAAGGATTTCTAAGCACAAGAATCTTTCTCGAGATCAGGAGTTTGTTGAGTATTTTCCGTGAAGGTATGAAGGAAGAGTTCTACAAAAAACAAAGGCAGAACTAAGAAACAGTAGCTCATTACTTACCATCCGGAGGCCAGGGCTCACCCATCTGAATTTGTTACAATAACAGTATATGGTTGACAATACTTCCATAAACACTCCAAGAACCACCACCCAGTCCCGAGCACCCATACCTCACACTTAGCCGAAATCAGCTTCATCAACCTTGTATAAGCATAAACCATCGAAAGGCCAGCGCCACTAGAACACTCCAAGCCCCGGAAACATCTTCAACCGGAATCCTGCTGTCATGCCCAAATTTGGATTGGTCCATATTCCCCTGGAGGGCTTTACCCCAAAAAACCTACACGCACATGTAGCCCAGACCATTCTATACATTCTACACCCTCCACCCTTGCATAGAACACAATAGCTCTACGGAAATATAGGTCCAGCTTCTTGTGAAGAGCAATTGAACAGTATCAATAATCCCCTGCCCAGGTGCTTCTTTTGATTCTCCGAGAGATTGCCATCGAACTTCTTCCGGAGCTCTCCAATCTTCTTGATATGTTTGCCAAGACACTTATTGGCGTTCGGGATCAAAGCGCTGGGCGCAACGTCTTTCTCCGCTTCCGGAAATCCTGACACATCTTTCTCCTGCCCGATCTCCAGGACATCTTCTTCCTCTCCGTCATCGTCCTCTTCAGGCACGCCTCGTTTTCGAGACATTCTCTCCCCGGGACCTGAGATTGGAGAATTGGGTTACAGGGATCTCGAGTTGCTTGAGTTTTTGAAGTTTTGTTCCAGGAGATGGGCTACAAAATGTTTGCTGGGGCTCTCAGGAAAATGTGATTTCCTAGGCCTATGAAGGGGGGTGAAGACACAATAAATAACCGCAAAAAAAAACAATGTAGGAGAACTAGACAACCTGTTATACTCGTCTACATCAAGTTTAGGTGTCCATCCTGCGGCCGAGGTGTGTGAGGTTCATGTGTTGGGGAAGGAAAAGCAGGCACGCTTATTGTGAGGTTTCCTGCCAAGCATCCATCTTCATCATGCAGTATGTCCCAATCAACAGGCTGTTCTTTGGGTAGGGGCTCGTCCATGTCCTCATCATACTCCATAGCCTCTTGGTACACGTGCTTTTTCGTCTTCCTTAGTTTATTGCTGAAGAATTGATGTTTGCTCTGAGGGATTCTAGCTTGGACCCCAGTGCAGGCCAGCATCTTCAAAGATCCCCAAATCTTCCGATCAACCCAATACATCATGCCATCACCATATTTGGATTCCCTGCGCAAGTGGAGGGCAAAAGGTGGTTATACTAATAAACCAGAGCTCATATAGACGGTCTCCTAGGGTAGATTCCAACAAACACAGCTCATATGTAGCTTATGTATGGGTTCGTGATATGGTTCCATTGTTAAAGAACAGCAGGATTCAAGGTTATAGGGGAATACAGGGTTCATCACCGGCTGTCAGCTTTTGATCGAAAGCGTTTGCTTCAGGAAATGCTTTGGACAAGAAAAATTAAGGGCAGCTGGCATACTTTCAGGAATCAGGGCAATTGGCCGGGCCTTCTCAACCACGGCCGGGTTGCGGTGTAGCGAACGATGCCCTCACGTCGGGACCTAGGCCAATAGAGAATGATGGGTGGGTTATAGATTGCATTCTTCCTGTCAATTGGGTAAGGAGCTTGGGAAATTTCGCGTCAATCATATCATCGATCGTCAGGAACTCCCCGTCGATTTGTAAGTGTTCTTCACTTGTCTCCTCTTTGACAATCTTGCATCTCTTCACAAATCGGTCCTCCAGGCTTTATTAGTCTTTCAGGTTAGGTATAAATCCAGTAGGTGACATTGTACAGAAGTGTCAGCAAGAAAGTATAGACAAACTTTCAGATAGCTTTATGCGTGGAGAATGATGTACAAACATGAATCAACGGATGAATAAAAAACTGTGCTTGTCAAACACAACTCGAACGGTCATATTCAACTTGAGCATGCAAAAATCGGAAATGCTCTATAGAGGCTTATCAGGGATAGTAGGGGGTGTATATATACATATACAAACACATATACAAGCCGATACGGGGGTTTAGATGAGCTTGTGGGGTGTATACATACACACATATATATATA
>CAJNIZ010009431.1:0-13401 GCA_905231905.1 Symbiodinium pilosum
TCTTTCAGAACTTGAAGCCTCTAAGCTCTTATTGCCTTCAGAGAAATCAACCCATGCCGACCGCGCTCCATTCTTGGGGCTCGGCCCTGTCAGCATGCCCTTGCAAGTGCCGCATTGCTCCTTTTTCATGGGAAAGGCTGAAGCGTGACGGCCTGTGTTCGGTTATCTTACCGTTGTGCGACAAGGATTCCTGTGCAGGCTACCGCTACCCGTCAGCGCAAGAAGTGGCCCTCTTGAACGGATTGAATCCTTCCTTAAATTTTGGAGAGTGCCCTAAGCTAAGCCTGGCGCTCACTGGCCAACTGGCATCGCCTCTTCAATCGGCCTGGTTGTTGGGGGCCCTGGCTCGTAAGCTTGTTGGACTTGGGGTTGTTTTCTCAGGGTCGGTTGATGCCATCCAGATTCTACACACCCAGCGTCGTGTCTTGCTTCGCCAGGCAGAAATCGAGGGGTATAAGCCTTTCACTGGAGGACACAGCCTGTCAGGATGCCCCGCCATATGCTTCAGTTACCACTCGAGGATTGTCCAGAAGGCCGTGTCCTGTACGTCTCGCGACCTCCCACCGCCCAAGAAGGCAAGGCTTGCACCGAGGTCGAGTAAAGCAGCTGCCTGCAGCACCGCAACGCCCAGGTCATTGCAAGGTTGTCCTTGGTCTCCAGGTTCCAGGATCTGTCTCGGTGGAGACACCTTCCGCAGAGAGGCTCGCCGCTGAAGTTGCCTGCGCTGCTTCCGCAAGATGGCTGGCCCCCACAACCTGTAGGGTCCATTCTGACAGAATGTGAGTTGCCAGGATTTGATTCGCCAAGTGCTGCACATGCACCCGTGTTAGGCTCTGCCGGGTCTAGCGTGAACACCCTGCCACCGGGTGCAGGCGAGCCCATTGCCTCAGGATCCCCCGCCTTACCTTTAAACAGCTCCGGAGGCTTCATTCAGACTGGCCAGGTAGTTCAGGATGGCCCGCGCATGGGTTCACTCTCTGTGGCTGGCTGCGAGCCACGTGTGTGTGCGGATACCCTTACCCCAGGGTTCTTTCCTCGTCCCCCCTTCACGTTGCGGCCTGTTGGGCAAGAGACTTTTGCAGGTCCGAAGGAGCATTGTGCAGGAAGTTTCTCCGCTGCCAATCCCGCCCAGCCGGATCAATTCCCTCCTGCACCTCCCAACAGCCTGGAAGACGCCGCCAAGGCGCTGAAGGCTGCCCCTTTTGAGTGCACTGCGGTCGAGCGCAAGTGCATTGGACTTGTCATCGCCATGCCCTGGGCCAGACGCGCGTGGGGCTGAGCGTACGTTACCGTGCAACGGGCAAGCAAGGAGTGCGCAGACATGGTACAACCCTCCCTCTCCCAGAGTAAGCTTGCAACGGCAATTCGAGCTGCGCAGGAATCCTGACGAACACTTGGAAGGAGGAGGCAGCTGAGGGGGGAACAGGTTTGAACGCGGTATTGTAAAAATACCTTCCCCACGTCTCAAGCAGAGCTGGGGGTTGTCCAGGATCTGAAATGCCGTGCCATTTCTGGCACTCACAGCCAGCCGTGTCGCAGGCCACGGGATAGGGCAGGCATCCCGGTACACGGCCAGGCGGGCCACGCAGCTGTCTGCCACATCCACAGGTGTAGTGCAAGGGACGAATTTATCAACCCATTGGTTCCCGATCTGTGCTAAAGTGCCGTTCAGGAGCAGTGGCTCACCTGATGCGAGGAGCTTGGCTCTGAACCTGACCTTTTGCACCTGAACTGTGGCCAACGTGCAGTCTACGTCCCCCACGATCACAAGCGCCAAAGCCCCTTGACTCACCGGCTGCCCCAAGGGTAAATAGGGCTCAGCCTGGGCTCATCCTGCAGTACAAACTGGAGAGGGGGAGAGCAATTGTTCCCCAACTGCTTCAAGGCCTTCCATGGCAGCTTAGAAGTCATGGCATCCTGGATGGCATTGGCGCCCAACCTGTCAGCAGCTTGAACTGCCCGTTCCTGTGCTCTGGCCGGGGGAACTCCCTTTTCCCTGAGCAAACATGCCAGGCCTTGGCAGACAAAGTCTCCGGCACCCCCTCCATAGAAAAGTGGCTGCCTGACCAGCCGGTCATCGCGCAGACTGATCTCAAAGACCGCTTTGCAAGGTGGCTGCGAGGGCCAGCGCCCCATCAGGATCCGGAGGAGCAGTTCCACGAAGATAGCACCACAAATCTGCAATGGCAAAGTGACCACACAGGCCCGGCACGGGCGGTTGAGCAGGAGCTCGTCTCCGAAACCCAAGGACCTTTCCCCAAATGCGGTGGACCAAGGAAACCTCCACGTCAAGTATCCCCACAGGACAACTATCCCACGCCTCAAAGCGGAGGAAGCGAATATCCCAGGCAAAGGTGACCCAGTGGCCTCTTAAGGGAACCGCTGTAATAACTGTGACCTCCCTAGTGAAAGCTGCCCCCAAAGGCCTCAATGGCTCCGGATCTTCATCTTGCACACACTTCATCATGAGCAGTGGGTCAACGAACTGCACATTATGGCAAGCTCCTGCAATGCGTGCGAGGGCTCCGGCCAACTGGTCATCAGCAAGATAGGTGCCCTGAGTTTGGAGCGCTAACCTGCGCAGGCCAGCAGAAAGACTGAGCGCTTTGAGCTCCTCGACAGCTCCGAGCCAGAAGGCAGGTGGGTTGAGGGCCGCCCCGCCCAGAGCAGGAGTAAAATCCGGTCTCCAGACCCAGACTTGCTGACCAGGATGCAGGGTGCATGTGGCAGGGACGATGGTGTCCATCAACAGTGGCCAAGAACCCCAACGGCCCAATGGACCACAGGAAATGCATGAGACAGCACGGCTCAGTGACGACATGGCTATTCCAAGATCCAGGCTTGTCAAGGTCCGATGCAATGCAGTTCGTTCCTTCAGGCAGGGAGCTACCGCACAAAGCCGAAGTGACCCGTGGTGACTGTTCCACAACACCGGCGGCGGCAATGCGTTCGTCTCCCTCAGAGTCGGAGACCTCAATGACAGTAGGTGCAGGCAGACCTGCCGGAACGGGGAAACGGCATGGTCCTAGGAAATCAGGACTAAACCTAAGCAACCCTAAGGAGTCAGGGGAGGCGGCAATCTCAGGACAGAAGCCGGGCACAGCCAATCCCGAATGTCCTTCCAGTGCACCATTGCAATTGGGTTCAGGTCTAAACCCCAAGACCCCTAAGGACTGCTGATGCCCGGTTGTAGTTGGCCTTGCCAGAATCGGAGACCGATTCGGCGTGCGCTGTGCCAAGAAGGACGAGGAGAACTTGCACTCCAAGCTTCGTCCCACAACCATGTGGGTGGATAGAGCTCGCCTTCGTACATATGAAAGCGGACCCTGGCCCTTCGGAACTCAACGTCAGGTCATAAGCCGTGCCCTTGTCGCCTTTGGGTGGCAGAAGGCTCGCCCAGCACAGCCGTCACCGGGAAAACGGGGTGGGTTGTGGTTCTTGATTGAAGTGGAATGTCCGGTATTTATGGACGCACTCCATGCTGATTTTGGGGAGGTCACCATGAAATCACAGCAAAGGCCCAGCTGGAACCGGAGCGACCCCAGGTCCTCGCCTCCAGGCGCACTCTTCAAGGCATGTGTCCGGCCCCGGGAATGAAAGACAACAAGGCAGTTGACCCCCTTCAGCAGGCCGACCCATGGAAGGCAGCACTTGACAGGTCCCAGGCTTGCAAGGGCCAATCAGGCTACTCAGCCATCCCAGAAAACACGGCGCGCCAGATCGAGCAGTCTGTTTTGCAGAAGATCAAGGCCAGTACAGGGGAGACTCCTGGTCAAGGATCCTTGGAAGCGTCCATCATGGAGAAAGTGGAACGCCGTCTGGTTGCCTCTCATGGAGAGTTGGATGCTCGCATCAATGCACTTGATGGCAAGGTTGGTCAGGTTGCCCAGAAGGTCGACTCGCAGGAGACCCTTTTGCAGTCCCTTTTCGCGGAGCAAATGAGCCGCGTAGAAGAGCTGATTGGGTCCACTAAAAAGTCCCGCGCTGAGTGACTAGGATCTAATTGCAGAGATCCAAATTTTGGGGATCAGACGGTGGGGCCTCCCGACACTTCAAGGTCAGAGGCAGTACAGGCCCCCCGCTATTGTCTTCTACGGGTTTTGCAGAGGGCGACCCGTTGAGCTGCCTGGCGATGGCAGTCCTCAATATTGCGTGCCACCACAACTTTCGCGTCTCGTGCCCGGCAGGCCAACTCCTTTCGTTCGTGGACACTTGGCACGTTTTGGCTTGCTCACCTGAAGGTCTTGTTGCAGCACACCACGTAGTCACGGACTTCGCCAGGGCATGGGACCTCCCCATTGACAAGGACAAAACCGTGGTCTGGAGCACGAGTGCTAAAGGAAGGCGGGTCCTCCGGGAGGCTGGGTTTCAGGTCACTCTGGACTTTAGGGAGTTGGGGGCTCACTTGTCCTCCTCTAGAAGGGGCACCAACTTCACTCAAACGGATCGCATCAAGGCCCTGGACGACAAATGGCCCCGACTTGAAGCCTCCCTTGCCCCTTTCTCGCACAAGCTCCGGCGCCTTGGGCACGGCCGCCTGGCCTGCCGCCTTGCACGGCATCAGCTCGTCACCTCTCGGCGAGCGGCGTTTCACCAGGATGCGATCAGATGCCATGAAATCCATTGGCTTGCGCGCACCTGGTGCGAATCCTCTTGTGCAACTCTCCTTGGTGGGGTTCTCCATCAATGACCCAGGCTTCTTCGCTTTGCAGGCTACTTTCAAGGATGCCAAGTTCCTTGCAGGACAGGATGCCCTGACCCCGCTTCTGGACCTAACCGCACGGGACCTGCGTGTGGTCCCGGGGCCTGCCACCCTGCTTCTCCAAAGGGCAAACTCCGTGGGCTTTCAGTGGGATGTTGAGCAGCAGGTTTTTCGGGATGAATATGGCACGATGGGCTTGTCAGAAGTGCTCCAGCGGTTGGTCTTTCGCTGGCAGAACCAGGTGCAGCATTCATTGACCCGCCAGCCAACTTTCGAAGGAATGGAGGATATGGAGCCCCATCTCACCAATCTTGTTGCAGGCCAAGTGCCAGCCTTGACACGAGGCCTGCTTCGGCTTTCGCTCAATGGTACTTTCTTTACGAACAATGCCTTGAAGCGTGCAGGACAGGCTGATAGTCCCTTCTGTGACTTCTGTGGCTGCTTGGATTCCATTCGACACCGCTTGCTTGATTGCCCCTTCTTTCAGGATTGTCGACGGGAGTGCCGCCTTGACCAGGCGCAGTTGGAAGGCTTGCCGGCGGCACAGCTTCTCCATGCGTGGGCCCCTCGCCCCCCCTCTTTGGATGAATTCCGCAGGCGCTTGATAGATACTGAGGGGAATCCAGTGGACTTCCACCCTTTCCCGGTTTTGGAGGGGTACCATCTTTTCGTAGACGGTAGCTGCTTGCGTCCTACCACTCGGCCGCTGAGTCTGGCCTCCTGGGCGGTCATAATTGCCTCTCCTGTTTCTTATGACATGCCGATCCCCCTTGCTGATGGGGTTGTTCCAGGGTTGCTTCAGTCGGCATTTCGGGCTGAGCTTTGTGCCATGGTTTCGGCTTTGCTGTTTTGCGTTCGGGTTGCAAAGAGGACCTGGATTTGGTCTGACTGCCAGGGGGTGGTTCGAAGGGTTCGTAGTTTTCTGGAGGGCTCTTGGACTCCATGCGTGCGTACACGGCATGCTGACCTCTGGCTCCGAATTCTGCCGCACCAGGAAATTCTTGCACGGTTGATTGTGGTTTGCAAGGTTACATCCCATCTTCAGCCGGACCTCGAGACTACATTTGGTGACGAGTGGTGTTCATACTACAACAACCAGGTCGACAGAGCGGCCGAACAGGCACAGTCCGCACGTGGCTCAGATTTCTTGAATCTTTGGCAGGGACTTTGCGAGGATTGGGACCGCTTCTTTTCCGTTGCAAAGGAAGTCGCTGCGCTTCATGTTCGAGTTGGTCATAAGGCTACACGAAACAAGGTTTCCCGCGACAACGAGACACCGCAGCCCGCGCCACAACCGGACTGGGTCGGGTCTTTGGGACGACTGGGACAAGAAAACGAGGCAGCGCTGGCCAACAAGTATGGTTCCGACTTCATACGTGACCTGCGTACATGGGCAGGTTTGTTGGATGACCCGGCAGCGCCAGTGAAGTGGGTTTCTTCTGTCCAACTTTTCTTTGGGTTCTGTTTGAGATTTCGCCGCCCCCCAGTGTTCAGGGACAAGAGATGGCAAGACCTTGCTCTGGAGCGAAATGGCCATTTGGTACATGTACCTACACCGGCTTGGATCCGCTTCTTCCTCAGGCAGTTACGAGAGTTCTCTTTGAAAGCTGGAGGCGTTTGGCGAATGGTGGAATGCCGACCCGATTCGCTTGCACTCCAGGTAAAACTGGGATCCATACCACTGCGCATGCGGGCGGATCATTGGCATGAGATCGAAGTTTTCCTCGCTCAGCAGTTGCCACAGAGGGCGATCTCTGGACACAGGCGCTGCTGGAGAGGCATTCCGCCTCCGTAGGACTTGCTGTAGGTAGCTTCTTCGAACTTAGCTTGCCTTCTGCAATCGCTGAGGGCCAGGCAGCTTTGAGAAAGGGTGAGAAAGGATTTAGGGTTTTAGGGTTTTAGGGTTTAGGGTTTTTTTTCTGGAACACATGCTTGGGTACTTGCACTGGGATGGACGTCGAATTACTGTGTAGGCGCTGCCCACACCCCTAAGGGTGATAGTATGAGTCAAGGGCCAAGGGTGTAGATGACGTCTCTTTGAGCTGTTGTGCAACAGGAAGCAGAGGGCTGTTCTACAGCGCGAGGTAATGTATGCATTTGTGTATGTCTCTGCGTCTCGATTCTTTGTCTCTCTTTCTGCATGGCTGCATGTCTGTAGGTGTTTGTGTGTGTACACACTGATTGCCAATTCCATGGGTTTCATTACTTGATTTCATGACAGCTACAGCAGGGAACCCTGAGTGGAGAAAGGGAGTTCATTTGGCATCACAGGGGAACGATACCTGGCAACTAATGTGGGCGCATGATGACCATGGGGTGCGGACTTTCAGTCGGCAAGGTTTGCTCGTAGCTGTTCTTCATGTGTGGATGTTTTTGGATGCAACCGGAGTTGAATGGTCTGGTGCTCGACCTTCACACGGACCAGTGGGTTTTGGAGGCGTGTTATTCTGACTTGCAATCATTCCATGCAGACACTTTCAGCAGTCAATCGTTGTTGACGTTGCATACGTGACTAGACCCTAAGGGTCTAAGTACCTAATAATCATATGCCTACCCCAAACCTGTACTATAATTCCTATTACCAAAACCCTAAGTACCCAACTATTAGGTACATGGACCCTTGGGGAGAGTCCAGGGACAATGCTAGAATGCTCGGCCTGTCATTAGTACAGTCTGCAGCGTTGCAGCTGAAGCCTGGTGTGGGGTGCAAGAAGGTTCCTGCAAAAGCGTTTAGGGTCTACCTGGACCCCAAAGGTATGTAAAATGATGGCCTTTTGGGCTATTATTTCGGGTTTAGGGCTATTATTTTACATGCTTTTGGGGGGTTTAGGTAGGGTTTAGGGTCAGGTTGTGCAAGACTTCCTCCATCCACGAGAGGCGGCACTAAAGCTGTAGGGGGCCAAGAGTTGCACAGCCCTAAATTCAGAACCCTAAACCAAAACCGTTAACACTGAACCAAGCAGTAAAGCCCAGGCTCCTTCAGGATGAAATACCTCAAGAACCCTACCCCCTTTACTGGGTTGCTGTTAAGGAACTTAAATTCAGTTACCATAATGGGTATATATATGGTAAATAATCTGGTTCCCCCAATATAGTAACTTAAATTAAGTTCCTTAACAGCAACCCCCTTTATCCAAACGCCAAACCCTACAGCCCCTTCTTCGTCCTGTCCTATCCCCCGAAGAAGTGGTTTTAACTTCTACTATAGCTTAAGCCCAAAGAAGTTTTCTAAGGGGCTACAAATTCGACCTTAATCTCTAAACCCCAAACCCTGAACTTCAAACCCTAAGCCCGGACCCCCCGCGCGGCATGCAAGCGTACATATCCCTAACGGTCGAAGAACACAAACAACAAGGTTTTAGGCCCAAAAACCTACAAACGGAATGTTTCTTGGGACCTGAAACCCTGTTATTTGGCGACTTGGAATCCTTGGGGTAAGATAAGCGGCAAGGCTCTGAACCTTAAACCCTAGGCCTAACCCCTTAAAATCAAGCCAGACACTCGAACCCTAAACCCTAACGCTCACTGGCAGGATCCTCGTTTCGGAGTTGGCTGCTCAGGGACATCTTTCAGGGCCAGGATTGTTTTGGTGAGGATTTTGAGTTTAGGGCTTAGGTTTCAGGGTTTGGGGTTTCGGGTTTCGGGATCAAAGTTTAGGGTTTGGGGTCATAGTTTGAACCCTAGACTCCAAGGAGGGTTCAAGGATGTAGGTTCAGGCACATGTAGCAATGGCAGCATTTTATCGCAAGCTCAAGTGAGCCCACTCTTCAATTGTAATTGTATGTCATGTAACTCAAGGCGGCCTTAATTCAGGGTTTAAGGTAGAAGGTTTAGGGAAAGAAGTTTGCCCTGGGTGATGTGCAATTTCCAATCTTCGTGGGGCGCTCAGCCCGTGTCAGAATTGTGCGCTACAAGACCTCAGCAGTCATTGTGCACATTGGTGATACACCTCATGCTGGCCACTATGGTGCATTGCTTCTCCCGCAGGAAGGGGTGACTTGCGCGGGGCTTTTCTGACTGATGATGGGGTTGAGGCCACTGATATCTCTGCTGATCCTTTGTGTGATGACGCCAAGCCTTCGAAGGTAAGAGGCTCTAATGATGGAAGAAACATTGCATCGCTAGGTATATGCCCTGGATCCCAGTCGTAACAATACCCTGGATTCCCCAGATGCCCAGCTACCTTATATTAGGTATCATAGGCTCCTATAAGGATTGCAAGGACCAGTAGCCCACGGAGTAGGTTTGTGTGCTTCTTGGGCTAGTTCAGGGGCCGCGGCCCAACCTCTAAATGTTAAGCCCTAGACCTGAAAACCCCAAGCAGAAAAACCCAAAGCTTCTCACGTCCCAACTTACCATAGGTGAGTGATGCACCCTAAATCAACAAGGTCAAGCCACGAAAGCAAACACAGCAAAACTGTCCCGGCTACCATGGGGAATGATGTTGAGGGTTCAGGGTTCAGGCTTTAGAGGGGTGAGGGTTTAGCGGAACGATCCCATTTAATGTGGAAGCTTTACAAAAAAAAATCACGGGCCTAATTTCCTTGCACAATCATGGTCTGGGGTCTCTCAAATAGACCTCAGACATGATATTTGTGAATTGTTTAGATTTCCATGAGCTACAATCCTTGTAAACCCCCTGTATGAGCCAATAAACCCTGAGCTTTCTCAACCCCAATCCCAAAACCCCCTAATGACCCTAAGCCCTTGAATCCTGTTCAAGGACCCTTCAGTGTCCGTGGCACGCCACAAGTTTTAAGTTGCCGTATTACATGGAGCAATCCGAACTCTAAAACGTGAGCCCTAAGATTTAGCAGAGAGCCTACGATGTATACCCGGACCCTCCAAGATTTCATAAAATCTGGCATTGTTTATATACTTCTTTACACAAATAAATCGGGTTGCCCAATCCCTCAACCCGGGATCCTAAATCTTCAATCCTAAACCCTAAACCCTACCCTTGACCCATTATTTTAGTTACTGTAAGGTAGGGGCAGCGACGTAACTACCTGGGCCCCAAAAGTAGGTAAAATAATAGCCCCAAATCATTTAAAAAACAGCCCAAAAGTGCATTAGTTTACATACTTTTGGGGTTCAGGTTGGGGAATAAGGGAATGGAATCCTTAAAGAAATCCCATATACTATGTTCCCTCATTCCCTACTAAACCTTACTGGTAGTAAGTTGAAGCTACATGGTTGGGGCGCCCCACCCTAAACCCCAAACCCCTAAACCCTAAACCCCTAAACCCTAAACCCTAAACCCCTAAACCCTAAACCCTAAACCCTTAAACACCCCGTGAGGTCTCCGGCATCTGCGTCTCCCCGGAGCAAAGTCTCGTCTTGGTCGGGAAACCTGGTTTTCGGAGGTAATCATAGGGTGTTAGGGTTTTAGGATTTAGGCTTTAGGGTTTAGGGTGTTAGGGTTTTAGGTTTTAGGATTTAGGGTTTGGGGCTTAGGATTTAGGGTTTAGGGTTGGGGATTTAAGGTTTAGGGTGGTCTTCAGCCTTAATCATGGGTTCCCTTGTTACCCCTCTATACTAGGTTCCCCCGTTACACAAGCGTTCTTGGGGTAATTCGGCCTACTTAAGTGAACCTTGGGGGGCGGCAGTATAGGGGAGGTAGTAGGGGAACCCATGTGTAATTTTGTACCCTCAAGGCTTGTACCCGCGGGCCTAAACTCTAAACCGTAATCAGGGCTTATGTTTCACGGCTTGGAATTCCAAACGAAGCCATGGGTACAAAATCAAAAGATACAACCGGAAAACTTGCAAAGGTCAGTAATCACATGTTTCCCTAAATCCCCAAGCTCTAAACCCTATACTACCATTACCTAAGCACGGACTTGTTGAATACTCAGACCCTTAGGGCAGGTCATGGGAACAATTGCGTAGGGTTTGGGTTTCATAGCTTAGGCTTATGGTTTAGGGTTCAGATTCTGGGGTTTAGAGTCTAGGGTTGGGCGTGTTAAATTTTACCCTCCGGGGGTTTGGGGGTTGTGGTTGGGGGGCTTATCTACGTTTTTCGAAGTGCTCGGGGATTAGGGTTTAGAGTTTGCGGTATGCTATACTGGGTGCGGGGGAATTCGGTTTTGGGGTTAGGCTTTGGCTTCAGGTTTGGCTTCGAGTTTTTTGGGCTTCAGAAGCCCGACCCTAAACTCTGGTTAAACCCGAGGGTTATGGGTTCGAGATTGGGAAGCAGGCTCTGGATTTCAGGGTTTGGAGTTTAGCACTTGAGGCTTAGAGCACAACTTTTAGGCCCCAGGGGGTGTCTTGACAGCGTGGTTTAGGGCTTGAGGGTGTAGTGGGTATAGGGGAGGAGCTTCAGTTTTCTGAATCCCGGAGGAGGTCTCGGAATGACTCGTCTCTTCCATGTGCGAGAATAGGTCATATGTCACCGCTGTACAAGAATTCAAAAAGCATGATTCCAAACATGGACGTAGGTACAATGTTCTCATATCAAAGTGGCTGCTTTTCAAGCCCAAAAGTCCAAATTCACTGCTTGTTAGCTTTCTCCGGCTTTCTCCCAAAGCCACGAACATTCAGCCAGGGTTATAGCAAGGTCTCCTTTGATTTTTGATTGATCTTGCAGCAATGCACATCTTGACTGGGTTGGAAATGCACACGGGTGGGGAGAAACCCAATGTATAACCAGGCAACAACGCTAGTGGTATGCAATATACCTATCCACTCCAAGTCCCCTAGACCCAATAGCCCTCGTACCATCCAAGATCCTGTGCTCCTTGCCAGTAGCTCTGCAATTACTGTTGTAATAGCTGTAAACCAATTACAACCCCCATATAACATCCAAATGGCCGTGTATAATCCCTATGTGACCCCTAGATAAGAGTATTTTACTTGGGCAGGGCCCCCACCCACTAATAGTGGTATACTGGGAATATGCAAGGACCCTAATATAATTGCCATTACCGCTTGTGGTCACTATTAGTGGGTGGCGGCCCAACCGAACATTTATGCCAGAACAGCGCACAGGTCACCCATGAGGACAGCGACAGAACAGGGCTCTGGGAATAGTTAGGGTTTAGGGTTAGGGTTTAGGGTTTAAGGGTTTACCTGGACCCCAAGAAGTATGTAAGATAATGGCCTTTATGGCTATGATTAGGGGTTTCGGGCTATTGTTTTACATGCTTTTGGGGTTTGGGATTCGCTTAGAAAAGTGGCACCTCGATGTTCTTTTCTATAAGGGTTTCGGGTTTTGGGCTTAGGGTGGCAACTCCTAGTTTACATGGGGATAAGTACGGTTATAAGTCCTCTAATTTGCAGTTCTGGCACTTCCATGTATAGTTTTTGTTGTTATTTCTCGTTGCAGGTTCTTCCTTGCCAGTTTGCATACCGGCTGCCCTTAGGGCCGGTGCGTCCCATGCATTCCTGCTGCTGCTTTCCTAGTAGAAGGATGCATGTGGGGTGGGCACATGTTGCAGAGGTTAGCTGCGGGCGACCGCATGCCTAAAGCCTGTTTGCCATGTGCTTGTCACTGAAACTATAGTTTTGTAATTAGTGGGCCAGACTCTATAGTCGGGAATGAAGGAATAGAAGGAGACATGACAAAACAATTTTCTTATTTGGGGGTTATTTCTCGGCCCTAAACCCTAAACCCTAACCTTACTATCGGGATCCATTCCGGCATTGGTAGGAAGTTTGAGGATGGGGCATCTAAAAAAAAACGGAGGTTTTAAGGGGGTCAATATCGCATGCCAGTGACCTGTCCTTTTTACCCTATACTGGGTTTAGGGTTTAGGGTGTTCAAGCCCTAAACTCTAAACCCTAAGCCCTAAACACTCATTTGTGGGCCCGTGGCCTTTCCTCTGAAGATCTCAGAGAGGTAGCCTTTGTTCTAATTGTCCAATGGTCGCGGTTTGTTGTTTAGGCTTTAGGGAGTAGAGCAGCTGGGTCAGATTAAACCCACCGAATAGACTAACCCTAAACCCTAAGCCCTAAACCCTGATCCCTAAACTCTAAACCCCTAAAGCCCTAAAGCCCTAAAGCCCTAACGGACTGTGGCTAAAACCCGCTTAGAACCTCACAACGGCACTTTGGGGTCTCATAATTGTAGCAGAAGTACAGGTAGTACCCTGAACCTTGAAATTGACCTACATTTCTGAGGAAACTATAGCCTCCCCAAGCATTGCGCAAAGCTAGGATACGTGTAGATCCGTTGTACTTATAACCTACTTCGTACTAAACCCTAAACCCTAAACCCTTTTTTTTGGTAGGCTATAAGTACAACGGACCTCCAAGTATCTCCGTCACCAGGCTCAGAAGACGGGTACATCGTTTTGAGACGTCCCTACCTACATACGTAAGGTTCCTCAGAAGAGTCATAGGAATCAAGGCCTCATTCTACTCTAGAATCCCCAACACTGAGGTTTACAACCAGGCCCGACGACCTAAGCTGCCCTCACAATCCCTGAGCGATACCCAATTCAAAATGATGAAAGAAGTATTTCTATCAGACATGTCTGAAATCCCTCACTCTGTGGTCTTTAACGCAGCCTACAAGGACCGTATACATAATCAAGGCAGACGTAGAGGCATGCAGTTCCCTTACTGGGTCGAAGTGGTTTCAAAACAGTACTTCCCAGATATATACCACTCTCCAGACCACACCGCATTCGGACCCTCTAAGTATGCATCCATAGTGCGAGTGCTGAAAAACCCCGCTTTTGGGCAGACGCCAAAGC
>CAJNIZ010009433.1:216-13399 GCA_905231905.1 Symbiodinium pilosum
TTCAGGATTTAGGGTTTAGGGCTGGTTTTTTGAATTTCTGTCATCTGAAGCCCAGAAGTAGGTCAAATACTAGCCGAAAACACGTAAATGTATCCCAAAAGGCCATTCATACTGTTGGGGTTCTGTTATCTATATAATAACCAGCTGAAAGTATTTGTTCTAAAAGGGGTCCAGGGAACTGAGCGGAGTGTCTTGGAGCTTTCAGATACAAAGTGGTGCAAGATGTTTTTCCACCCTGGGGCTCCGAATAGCGTGAAAAATAGGGTTTCGGGTTTGGGGTTTGGGGTTGATACTACAAATCCTGCATGACCTTAATCTCCTGTAAGTTCGTTCGAGCACTAATTTCTTGTTGTTTGTGTTGTTGCCTTGTTCTTGCTTGTTCGTACTAGTTTCCACGGGTTCGACCAAAAAAACTGGTTTCTTAAATTTCGTACTAGTTTCTTAGGTTTAGATGGTTTTGTATACGCATGTTGAGTTTGCTGTGCTAAATGAGGCCATATGGCTTTCTGGATGAGTACCCCCCAACAAGAAGATCTTATAGCTTGCAACGCAATCATCCCATGAAAATTATATCCTGAAGCCCTTCTCATTAGTTGAACCCTGGCCTATCCAAGTTGAGTTCAAGTAATCCTTCCACAAGGCTTATATACCCTCGACCCTAGCCGGTCCTAGCCTCTAAACCCTAAGCCTTGCAGAGCCCATCATGTAGCACCCGTGAACCCTAAAGCCTCAACTTCCTTACAAACCCCGGCATCGCATCGCATCATGCACCAACGATGGCGTGGAAGTTGCCTCGGCAGGAAGGTGCGCCCCCTTTCGTCTTAGCTTGCAGGAGGTGATTGTTGTTGACATGCAAGAATTTTGATATGCCATATTCTCAGCGGGGCTCAAATCGATTTGACTGGGTACCTCTGTACTAGCAGCGGGGGCCATGACGGCTTTGCTTGCGCAAGAGTGGGAATCCTGTGAAGAGCTGCGAAGATTGGCTTCAAAGCTTCAGCTGGTTCCTCGCAAAATCCAGTCCTATTTTACATGCCATGTATACGTGACAGTTCATGCTCATCCTAGGTGCAGGTGACAGGAACTGGGACAACCCGTGAAAATATTACGCTGAATGAGAAAGTCTTGGCTGGTTCTCTGAAGCACCTTGGTACACGGCCTTCGGTGCAGACATTTATGCTGCACATTAAGTCCCTGTACGACTTGATGGAGATCCAAATTCCTGGCTGCTTAGCATGCTATCTTAAAGACTGAACGTTCATCAATTTGGATGATCATGGAGCCCTGTGCCCGTAAGGAGCCATGGTTTACAGCCAGGCATGGAGTATGCGTCGCATGACATCCCTTTTCAACTTGATCGTGCGTCGTGGGCATGTCCCACGTGAAGCTTCGATAAGACGCCTCATGGAGGGAGTGGGGTTGGTGGTGACCTCCAATAGTGATGTTGACTGCGATGCTCTTGCCGATGCTGAAGCTGATGGTGATGGCGATGATTTCTCTGATTCGGCATGCGAGGGAGGTGAGTCCGAGAACGACCGCACTGATGATGAAGAACTGGAAGGTATCTAAGCTTGCACATCTGAAGTGCATCCTTTGCCCTTTGCCTGTGACTGGAAACGGATTGGCTTCATTAGCACATGTTCTAAGGTGCGAATCTTGAGTCAAGGATTGAAGGCGATGATGCCATCCCAGAGGTTGGTTAGCAGCTGTATAAGTTTTTTAGCCACCATACTTGGAGGGTCAGGGGGATTTACTTATGGGGATATATTAGGTTATAGGCCTGGGGATATATATATATAATATTGGATAGATAGGTACCCCTGACCTTCCAAGTACTGCTTCAAATTATAGATCTATTGGGAGGCTGTTGCTCCTATGGCTTCAGCTGCGACCTTGCCTGATGTGGAGACCCCTATCATCCCGACCCTCAAGCCTGCACACGTCGAGATTACGCCTACTGATCCAGAGCCTTCGCCAACCCCAGCAAGTACTCCCAGGGATGAAGGCCAAGGGTACACACAGGGGCCAACGCGAGCGTGCAATTAATACACTAGCTTATAGACCCGCTAAACCAAACCCAAAACAAAATGTATGCAGGTTCTACGACTACAACGACTCCATCTGCAAAGAACCGGATGCCTGCGAATGGATTCGTGCCTGGTGGTATGGTGCAAGTAACTAGGATTAATTGCATTAAATGCATGGAGGAGCCAAAGGATTAGCCTCCTAGATATGTGCCCTGCCTACTGAGCTACATTAGCTTGGTCAAACTTTGCCATTTTGCATGCTTTCGAAGATTAGGCTAATGGCCTGGAGATGCTACAGCAGCTGAACAAGCTGGCGGAACTTCTTGAACTGCAGAAGAAGTTGAAGAAGTTGCAAATTCTTCAGGAATTGCAGATTAAGACAACGCCCACCCCTGCCTACTCTGGATGCAGCTCAGCTATCATAGCTAGCTAGAGATCACTACAGTACTTATAGTACCCTATCTAACACCAACCTTTGCTCATGAGGCCTGGGCAATGTGGAGACTGTCCCATGGGACATGGATGGCGTGGCAGCAGCTTTTCCTGCAGCAAAGGGGGTAATAGTCAGTGGACATGAAAGTCAGGGTGTTTCAGGGCCCTCAAATCCTTTATTTAACCTAGGCTACGGAAACTGCGGGTGCTGAGCAGAGTGACGTGCCTGCAACAAAGCCTGAGTCAGACCCCCGCCACTCAGAGCCTGCCGGAATGGACACAGCAACAGCTGCAACTGTGCCAGCTGCCGCAAACCCCCGCCAAGTCAAGTGCCCTGCCCCAGCTGGAGCCTGCCCAGACCTCCCAGGTAGAGCCCACCCTGGCAACTAGTGCACCCACTGCCATTGCAGAGCCATCCGTAGCAATGCGCACAAAGCAAGCACTTCTGCGAGGTCTGGCATTGAGGGAAGCTAGCAAGAAGCAAGAGGAACCGGGTGAGAAGGGGTTTGTGCCAAACCCAGTTGCCACGCCAGCGCGCAGCAACACGCCGCCCCCCATCCCAAGACCTGTTGCGACGCCACCAAGCAGCAACACGCCCCCCCGCGCCCCAACTCCCGGCACAGTGGTCGGCAGTGAGGATGAGGTGCAAGCAGTTGCGGACATGCTAGCCAGCGCTGGCAACTCCGACAACGAAGCAGGGGATGCCACGCAGCATTATGAGACCGAATACGTTTTCCAGGATTCGGAGTGTGAGGACGAAGCTATGGAGCCGGATCATGATGATGGGGTTTCGCTGTCAATCAGGGAAAGCTCTGAGGAAGAAGGGCAGCCCCTCAATGTCACTGAACCTGAGACTGCCAAGGAGGACCTCTGGCTGGCAGAGGCTGAAGTGGCTCGCAGGTTTGGTCGACCTGCTGGGTGGGGACAAGGGGCATTTGCTTTCTTGAGTCCAGAGATGCAAGAGGAGCCAAAGCCTCGTGGCAGGAAGCCTGGCAAGAAAGGGAAGGGGGTCAACAAGTGCAAGGGTGAGTCGAAGGATGGAGAGCCTTGCGCTGAAGTGGCCCCACGCGGCCGCAAGGGGCGAGGTTCGAAGCCAGCTGCTGACGAAGGTGAGCCCCGTGTGGAGTCGGCCGCACGTGGTCGCAAGAAGCGATTGTCAAGGCCAGCTGTGGATGAAGGGGAGTCTTGTGCCGAGTTGGCTTCAAATGGGCGCAAGAAGCAGGTGACGAGGCCAGCTGAGGATGAAGCTGAGGAGCCCCCCAAATCCGCGACACGTGGTCGCAAGAGGCGAGCTTCGACGGCAGCTGATGATGAAGAGCCCGAGCGCTATGCTGAGTTGTCTTCCTGTGGCCGTGGCCGCAAGAAGCGAGTGTGGAGGCCAGCTGAGGATGACAGTGAGGAAGCCTGCACGCGTGGTCGCAAGAGGCGAACTTCGAAGGCAGCCGAGCATGAGGTTGAGGAGCCCCGTGCCAGGTCAAGGCGAGCTGTGAAGCCAGTTGACACTGCTGAGCCCAGCGTTGCCAGAAAGAGCAAGAGAGGTCCAACCCCCAAACCCGCTCCCAAGGCCAAGCGTGCCCCAAAGACCCCTGTGGCAGCAAAGTCCAAGCCTGCAGCCAAAGCACCCACTACCTCCCGTGAGGCCTCAGATTCCGATCAGAAGGCTAAGCTTTATAAGGCCAAGCTGAGTCGTAAAAGCGCAGCCTACCACAGGGCATTGAAGCTTGCTCGTAGTGAGGGAAAGGAGGAAGATCTCTGCCGGGATTTGGCACGCGAGGCTACTAGCTAGCAATTCATCAGAGTTTAGCAATTAGAATAGCTCGGGCTAATACCTATAATTCAGGGCTCAGCTAGGATTTTATAGGTTTATACGGTCCAGGGTTTGGGGCTCATGTTGATCGAGTTTGTATAGGCATGATGCTGTCTGATTTCTGCGTATCTCAGGCCTACAAGACAACAGAGTGAGCCTCTACAAAGTAGACGCACCAGCTTTCGATGATGAGTGATTGCCTTGCTCCCTGCTGTTTTGCAGCAACATGTCAACTAGCGCAGTTTCAATTCTATCAAGCTTGCTGTGCCATAGCAGGGCAGTGGATTATCCAATGAACCTTGCAGCTCAACATGCGCTGCAGGGCCTCTAGCATATGTGTTTGTGAACACATGGGTGTACGGCCGGGGATCAGTGCCGAATGCCACGGAGGATTCACAAAACTGAGGTGCAACATTGAGCTTGCAATACATATCTGCATGACTACCTTTCCCACCTTTGAATTTGCACTGCCCTCCGCCCTACGCAGGTACGACCCCGTTTGACATAGCATCTGCGAGGGTGGCATCCGGAAGTCTGGCTGGCTGAATTAAGTAGCATGTTGGGGCCTCCCATGTTTGAGCTAGCTTACCTGCAGCATATGCATTGGATCCCGGGAGGAACATGCCCAGTCCTGCTGCGTCCGCTGATGTGTGTTGCTCCATAGCCTGAGAGTTGAGTGAGCTGGTCCGTGTGTAAATGTTAACGTACGGTCTAGACTGATCCAGCTTCGTTGATAGAGGTGTGGACGTTGTAGTTCCAAAGGGGGCACACGTTTGGATGTAGAAGCTACTATAGTTTTTTGTACTCAACCACAGCCTGCCATTGATTGATCACGATTGGTCAACGCTCTTCAGAAGTTCAAGCTTCAGGTGCCTTGCTACGGAAATCCCCCAAACCCCAAACCCTAAACCTTTAAGCCCTAAACCCTTAATTAAACCCTAAACCCGACACCCTTAAACCCGTAAAACTAGAAGCGAAGCCTAATTCCCTGCTGCAGGAATGCAACGTGGATTTGGTGATCAAACTACTACGTGCTCGTCGCGTGGGGTCCCAAACCTCATTCCGGCTTTGATTCAAGTTCGAGCTCCGAAGGTGCCAACAGGGAGTGTATGGTTATATCGACCAATTATTCCCCATGTTAAGAACCTATCCCCTACAATGGTATCCCCCCAAAAGTACCCCCCAAAGGTTTCAGGAGCTATAGTAGTGCATGTACTATAGGGTTAAAGATCTGTGGGTTGTACTTTTGGTGGGGGTATAGTGCATTCCGAAAAGGTATTCATTGCCTGCGTATTGCTACTTCTGTGGTCAACGGACACATCGCCCCAGTACCACCTAGTGGAGCTGTTCTCTGGTGTTGGAAGAATCGCAAGAGTCTACGGGTCATCTGGGTTGAATGCAGCTGAGTATGACTTCATACACGGTGGTGCTATGATTTTTTTTACGGCAGCTGGCTACGCGTTCCTAGCCATACTTCAGGGATCCAGACTTTAGGGCGAATTGCTTTAGGGCTTCACGCTTGGGGTTTATATAGTACGTTAATTAATATGGGGCCTTATAGGGTTTGAACAGGTTTGTAATGGATTAGGGTTGAGGGTCTTGGGTTTGCGGCTTTAGGTTGGGTTCTGCCCCCACCCAATAACCCCGGTATCAACCAGCTACCTCCATATATTATATATTATATATATATGTACACCTTTTTAACTCTTGGGTGGGGACAGTGCCCAAGGTTTTATAGGGTTGAGATGACTGCCCTCTTGTTGGAGGTTCACGGTAAGCTTTATCCATAAAACCGGCCTATACTATTATATCATACTTCGGGAAGCTTTTGCTTGGATAGGCTTATATCGATATCCAACCTCCAAATGAGAAACCTAGCTTACGAACCACGCGGCCCCTGTTGAGCTAGTTGGCTTGTATCCCGGAGAAAGATTCCCGTATCCTACTCAACCAAATAAGATCTTTTGTGTTGCCTAGGTTAGCAATTCACATTGTGATGTGTTTGATCCCCTTTGGGCTGCTGGTGGCTGGACCCGATTGCTCAAGCTGGACAGTTGTCAGCCGGGGCACGTCTTGGCGTACGGTTGTCAATCCTGGTGGCAATCTTTGCTTGGAATGGGTGCGGAACAATAATCTGGCTGTCAGCCGGTGCATTGCTACACATTATGGGGGCATGACTGCTAGTAGGGTTCTTGTTTGCGTCTTGGGGTGTAATATACAGGGTCATGCAAGGCTTTACTGGTGGCCTGGCTGAGGTTGACGCTGCTCTTGATGTTGTGCACTGCAATGCAATGTCTTTGGGTGGTTGAACAGCCTGGGTCATCACAATCGGTCTTTGCCCGGCATTGGCGATTTGAGAAATTCTGCAACCATATTGCTTGGGAACCTTGCCTAAACTGTTGTTGGGGCTGCCTGCGCAGGAATCATGTGAGCCTGGGAAGCCAAGGTATGGTTTCAAAGGTTTTGGATGATGTTGTTTGGTGGCGAATGCCCAAAGCGCTCGGTGGCATGGTCAAATAACTATGACCTGGCAGCTGGGTTGGTGACTCGAGTCTGTATTAACCCCAATTGGTTGTACATGTGTTAAACCATTTGGCCTCTTAATTTGCCTACAAGGCTACAATGGTGCTCACCAAAGATGAGCGTCTTGCCCGAACGACAGTGAACACCACCCGAAACTTTACTGCACGTACTAGTACGCAGGCATGTAAACATGATCGCAAGTAATGCCCATCCCACAATTTATAATTATTTATAATTAATATATAATATGGGGTATGTGATCGTGTTTGCAGGCCTGCAGTCTGGTGGATCCCACAAGGCACTGTTCTTAAAACATGTTCAATGTTTTTAGAAGGCATCCCTCCTACAGCACTAGTTCTTAAGGTGTCCCATGCATAGATACCCTGCTAGAGGTCGCTATGAAGCAAGAGACGGCCGACAACGCTTTCAAGGAACTGCAGAACTCAAATCCACGGCGAAGCTGGGACAACATTGGGCCTGTAAACCCTGAACCCATTTGACAATCCAACTCCCCAAGCCCTGAACCTGCGAAACTCTATAGAAGCCTAGTAGTAACTCCTTATATATATAATATCCCCCTTAAACAGCTTTATAGGCCTATATACTCCCCTACATAATCCCCCTGTGACCACCATCAAAGAGATTAACCCTAAACCCTAGGCTAATCCCTATATAAACCTTATATGACCCCCCTGGCTCTTCTGAACCCTGTCCCAGCCCTGTGTTCCGCCCAGGGCCTATCCGCAAGGATTCGCGAAGGTGATGTATGAGTTGCATCGAGACCACGGGCCTCGGCACTGCTTTACTTTGAGGCAGAAGCCAAGTCTAGATGTGAGACTTACAGACCAGCAGATGTTTAAGCAACTTCCGGTCAATGATGTTTGGCGTGAAGCCAAACTTACGGATGTATTCTTCTATCTCCTACAGAACGAGAAGCTGGCTATACCCGACAGCTGGCTTGCAACGATTATGGATTTCAAGAAGGAGTTAGAAGCTTTCGCACTATGGTTGCAATCTAGATAGGTTGCGCTCGGTTATTGTTCAGCCTGTGCAGTTGTACTACCCAGTAAAAGCGGAGGGAATCACTCATCTCAGGTTGCCACACCGGATGACATAGAAGCGTTTCATGAAGGTCCCTTGGCTTAATTGAGCCGGCCTATCCCAGATCAAAGGGGCCATGTAAATTTCTAAACCCAGCCCTAGGTTCTCATAAGAGCATTTAGAAGGGAAAGTACTTCGCCCATTTCGCCGCACAAGCCGCAAAATCATTTTTTGGTTAAAAGCAGTCGCGAAAAGCCAGAAATCGGTACCGCAAAACCGCCGCAATTTGCACGCAAAACCGCCGCAATTTGCGCGCAAAAGGCCGCAAATCCTGATTTCTGGCTGGGCAGCTTTTTCGGAATTCCTTGTTTTGATTGATTTCGGATTGAATCCGGAGCCTGTGCTAAGGCTCTGCAGGAAATGTGATCTGATCCTATGGCAGCATCAATTAATGGCGCAAGCTTCTGGATATCAGCCTGGCTTTCCCGGCTGTTGTGTCACAAATTCAAGGTGCATTCTCTGAAGCGATGCATAATCCGCAGAAATTGGGTGGAGCTTGTAGATCGATCATTATGGTTGCAGCGCCGAAGCACATAATCATGTTCTGCTGTGTGCAGACTATCTCGGACCAGCAATTGTAGAGCCTGATGGCGTCTCAACAGGAGACCTTAAGGGGCTGCCCAACTTTGGAAGCAGGCCTTGACTTGCTAGCTAACCAAGCTGCTGGTGCCATGGATTCGCAAGCTCTGCAAAATGAGATTGCAGCAACTTCTCTTGAACGTACTAGCTGCGTGTAATACCACGGAGTGCCCGCAGGCTCACCAGCTAAACAAGACGGTTTCCTAACCCATCTGAGGCTGCTATGTCCAGGATTCAAGCGCTTCAAGCTGAGCTCGGAGCTGATTCTGGTATGGCATCGCCATCACCGCCTGGCACGCCAGGTTGCCTAACTCAACCTTAAGTAAATTCGGTGATATCTGGGGTTGTTTTTTTTTTAAAAAAATCTGCAGTGCGCGAATTTTACCAAATTCGCAACCAGATGTCACCAAATCTTTATAGTTAAGCCAAGCCTACCTAGCCTGGGCTACAAGCTACCCAACTGGGCTCGGGCCTACATCCCCTGTCTACAGCGAGCACTTTGAGGCTTCAGTCCCAGGACAGCTTTGTTGCCGACACGCCAGGAAAGGACCAAACCAACTTGGGACCAGCCCAGGGTGTCCTTCTAACCACGCCAGGCAGGGACCAAACGAACCCAGGATCAGCCCAGGGTGTCCTTCTAACCCCGCCAAGCAGGGACCAGACGAATCCAGGATCAGCCCAGTGTGTCCTTCAAACCACGCCAGGGTCAGGGACAGCCGAAACGACGCCAGGGACAGGCCAAAACACCCCAGGAACAACGCCGCCCAAGCTGGGGACAGGATTGACTGCAGACCTGGCAGACATGACACTTCAGCAAGTTGAGAGTCCTATGCAACCGCGTCAGCTGCTGCCAAGCACCTTGTTTTGCATGAGTGTTGCTTGCAGTGCTAGCGCATGCAAATACATGTACGTGCAGCGCATTGTTGTATGCCAATTAAGGCACTTCGCCTGGAGACACGTGGCCGCATGACCGCCAGCCTGATGAAAGTCAGGTTGCGACGCAGACAGCCGAGCCCGCGCCAAGCCCAGAAAAGCCATCAAAGCCAAGCCCAGGAAAGTCATCCAAGCCAAACCCAGGAAAGTCATCCGAGCTGAGCCCAGGAAAGTCATCCGAGCTGAGCCCAGGAAAGTCATCCGAGCTGAGCCCAGGAAAGTCATCCGAGCTGAGCCTAGGAAAGTCATCCATGCTGAGCCCATCCGAGCCGAGCCCAAACACGTTCCGGGGTCATGCAGAAGCACCGTCCGGCAGCAGAAGACAAAGCGCCTTCCAACGCCAGATGCAGCCCAAGGCTAACGCTAGCATGTACCAAGACGGGACATATTGGAAGAACCTTAGTCTTTACCTAGAGAGTGCTAAATAAGTAGGAGGATTTGGTTAGGGTGGGTTTTGGGGTTGGGGTCCATCGGGTTTGTTGTTGGTTTGGATGATTCTTGGTGGGGCGATGCGGGGTAATCTGCAGGCCACAAACCCACAAGTCCCATCCAAGGATGCGCCGCTATTTCCAGGCAAACTCCAAAGGCCAGATCACAGCAAGTAAGGCAGCCCAGGAGCTCTATTCCAGCTCGGATGGGAGTGCCCTAGCTTTTTTGGAATCTACTTGCTTGCCACTGGTTGTGTATAAGTGTGCCTAGGAGAGAAGCTTCGCCAGCTGTTACTCAAACATGGGACATTCAGCGATGTGGAGCTGCAGCTGGAACAATGGAAGATAGATGAGAATACAGAAGAACTAGAAGGCGGCTGGCACACGCAAGTGTCCCTAGAGATGGAGAACTGGACAGAGTTTCTTAGCAGCGTATAGATGCGTTGTCTTAAAGAGTACACCCATTAATGTTTACAACATATGACTCCAAGGGAGATGATCTCTAATTCCAAGCAGTGGGCGAAAGCACGAAATTTGCTCCGGAAGAACAGGGTCCACGGTGCGGATGAGTGGCGCATTCCTACGAAGGAAACGTTCAAGCACACCTCTACAAAGGGGCAATCTTCGAGGATGCGGGGAACAATGGATCTCGAGGAGATCCTGTAATCGACCTTATAGGGTGTAGGGTTTAGGGTTATATAATTCATGCAGATTCATATATCATAGAATAGGATGCTACAAAAAGTAGGTCTTAATTGTGTAAAGGCATTGCCCAGCCCCTTAATTCGGATCCCTATTTTTCTTGAAGGACCCCACTGGCGAAGCTCTACTGGCGTCCAGAGTCGATGCTGAAGAGATTACCACGCTGCTAGCTTGAATGTAATATTGGAAGCTGTTTGAAGCGAGAGTTGGTGGAAGCTAGCTTAGGAGAGGGGGCGCGGCGGATGCCCGTGCGATGCAGATGAACTCAACAGCCTCGGGTTCGGGGAAGAACCAACTCCAGCTACCAGTTCTCCAGCAGAACACGGACCCTGCAGGTGCCTCCGATAATATTAGCTGCGTATGAACCAAGTTGGGGCCTAGATGCTAGAACTTTGCATGTGAGGTCTTTTGCCAACTTACATCGACATTGTTGGAAAGAAGCTTGACAAGTGCGCCGAAGCCAAGGCCATGTACAATCCCAGCTATAGGTCACATGCGTGTCATATGCTTTCGAACAGTTCGAAACATCGAGTACTGGCTAGGAGAGACTCGACGGTCTTGGCATGGAGCGAGCTACAAGGCAGGAAGGTAACCCAGAACTCCAAACTTTAAACCCTATTTTGCTGTAAGCAGAAACCCTGCAAATCCTCTTAGTGGGTTCTGACCGCGTAACTCCTAGTTCCTTAATAACCCTGAGACCTGAAAATCCAAAACACTAGACCATCAACCTGAAAATCCTCGTGCTCGGCTGTTGCCCCAGAACTCCAAAGTTATAGTATGGATACTGCCCCCACTGTGTAACACCTGGATAATGTTCATTATATGGATTAGGGTTTAGGGTTTAGGGATATACACATAATATATATATATATTAATATATAGCCTTGTATGACCCCTAATCTAGTAACACGGTGGCGGGCAGTGC
Organism: Symbiodinium pilosum; assembly: GCA_905231905.1. Taxonomy (NCBI): domain Eukaryota; class Dinophyceae; order Suessiales; family Symbiodiniaceae; genus Symbiodinium; species Symbiodinium pilosum. The sequence continues at coordinate 11,674 of CAJNIZ010009433.1, forward strand.
CCAACCCATAGATAATATAGCTATATAGCTATTATGGACCCAAAAGTTTAAACACAACCCTATCATCCTCTTGTAGGCTGGCTGCGGAGTTGGTGGCCCAAATTGGGAAGTACGAGGACATCTATCAGGACCTCCTGAAAACCCAAGACAACATCATGGATCACCCATCAAGGTCCAAGCCTTACATATATTATATAAGCCAGCCAGTACATGTAGCCCCGACCCCTTCAATGCCTCGTAAACCCAGAGCTGGATCGCCCAGGTCCTGGAAAGACCGACTGATGCAGGTGTTCGTGGCTTGTACTAAAGCTGACGTGGCAATCAACAACCTATTGTCTCGAGCCAAGCCCGGGGTCCTAGCGGTCCTAGCAACTCTGTGTAGCTTGTATGATCGCAAATGATCAAGCCCTTAAGTATGTGCGCGTAATAAGGAGCATCAAGGCTCCTGCCGTGAAAAAGGAGAAGGAGCCTGGATGTGGCAAGGGCAAGGCAACCAGGGCAAGCAAGGCAAGCAAGGAAAGCAAGCCAAGCAAGGTTGTGAAGCACGCGAGGATTGGGAAGAACAAGCGAAGCTCTGCTGCTGCCCCTGAGCCTTCCAAGAAGCGCAGAAGGGGTCGCTAGGTCAATTTCTTCATTTATTGCAGCTTTTTTGAAAGCTGACTGGTCTGTCTAATTGTGCCGTGGGCTACCACAGCCACATGCTTCCAATGCTGGGTGCAAGGGTCTGATCTAGAGGGGCCCTGCTTTCTAGTTATAAACTATAAAAATGCAAGCATTACGCTGTAGGATGCAAGGCTCAGGGGGACCTGGACGCTATGCCGTACTACGCACCAGCCAATCATGAATGATTGCAATCGTTAGCGATGACATGCGGGGCGAAAAGGTTTGCAGCACAACTAGATAACATATTGTCCTGCGCCAGCAAGCGAGCTCTGCATGGACCCGTGGAACCCACCTGCACGCAGCATGCCAGGTGACCGAGCATTCCGACATCTACTGGGGTCAGATGCTAGGGCTGGAGAAGGTGGGTCCACCCTCAGGGCTTGGGGTTAGGGTCTATGCAGTTTAGGGCTAGGGTTTAAGGGTTTATGGGTTTAGGGTTTAGAGGCTTAGGGTTTGGGGCTGAGGGTTTAGGGTTAAAACCCCATTAGCCCTGAACCCTACACTCTGGGCTACACACAGAGACTTGCTACGCAGGTCATGATTCTGATTCCGAACTGGCTGCTGAACTCTTACAAGACTACATGCATGGGGCCCCTTGACTACAAGTAGCTGACAAACAGTTAACATGATTTTATTGTACCTTTCTACCCCAAAGATTCCAACCCTAGCCCATATGGCCTGTCTGAGGCAGAATCAGCGAAACGGACTTCCAAGATTGCCACGATGATATGCCGAGTTCGCACACGTCGAGCCTAGACATTATAATATGCTTCCCCTGAGTAGCTTCGACCCCAAATGGATTCCGCATTCCATCAGGAGGCAGAAATGACTTGCTTCACAAGATTGCCAGAGCTGGTGCAAGTCGGACGAATATTTGCCGGAACCTCCACAGACTTCTACGTGTTTCTGGCGCGCAATTTCCGGTTGAAGTGACCACAGTGCCGGTGACTATCAGGTTACGGAAGCCAAAACCCCACAATGAAGTTCTACAGTGGCCTATCATTCGCATTACTGACTGGGCACGTGCGATCTTGAGCCGCAACCCGGCCTACTTGTTAGGGGG
>CAJNIZ010009435.1:0-23685 GCA_905231905.1 Symbiodinium pilosum
CTACATAAACCCTATAGAATCCCTATAGTTTCCATTATCCCAATATAACCCCAATATACCCCCTACTGACTGTAGCACTTCCCCCGAGACATCATGAACACCCTCAATACAAGTCGTAGGGACGCATTGGGTTTAGGGTTTAGGGTGGGGGCATGGTTTTGGGTGAGCAGGGGCCTGCTTTCAAGGCAAGAAAGGTGCTGCGTCCCTCGCAGCCAGGAGTGTTCCCCTGGAACATCCTGAGTTAGAACAAGTACGGCAAGACGTTGAAGTGGATTTGCCAAGGTGCATGTAAAAGGTGTAACGTTGCGTAACCATAGGGGGTCAGACGTTGAAGGCATGACCCAAGAACACCTTAAATTGGTGCTTTTGGGAGGTATGAAAAGCATTGGCACTGGGTTCCAAACTGCGTGCCTTCAAGTTGAATAAATTGTCCAAAGCTCTTTCCTTGAGCCCACCCCTCATACTTGCACGTAATGTCTGGGGTGAAGGCATGGACAACCCATGCTTTCATCCACCGCGAAGCCTCTGTTGAAAGCTTCCTTTTAAGAAAGACTCGAAGAGTCATGGGAAAGAGAGCTCGTGCTTGAGCATGAAGATGAAGATGGAACTTGACCCGGATTCCGAACCTTAAGGCACTGCTTACGCAAGCCCTCATAGCCATGTGTCTCAGCTGAGATCAGTCTCATTGAACCGAAGCCGTGCCGAATTACTGGAAAGTACACCTTCATTGAGTTTCATTTGCAGCCCGTATGCAATCCAGAAGCTTCAGAAACCCTACCTTAATAAGCCTGTCCCCAATACTTGCATGTAATGTCTTGGGTGGAGCAATGGACAATCCATGCTGTCATCCACTGCGGAGCCTCTGTTGAAAGCTCCCTTGTTTACAAAGACTCGAAGAGTCATGAGAAAAAAGAGCGTGTGATTGAGCGTGAAGACTGGACCCCACCCAGGCTCGGAACCTTACACCCCAAGTGAGCTATAGTCTAGACTCCTCAAAGGGAGTTATATTGCAGTTTATATAGGGGACTATTAGAGGGGTCACTAAGGCGGATACTAGGAGTTCGGACTATATCTCAAATACACCCCAAATAAACTGCTGATCCGGAAAGCCTAGCCGTGCCCTACGCATACAAGCCTTTAGCCAGTAGCCAGTAGCCCATCTGCACCTGGTTTACTACTTGTATGCCAGCTTTCCCCTGACTAAAAATTGGGGCTTCCCAAAATTAGGGATACCTTCTTGGGGGTGGGGTCCCCATAAAAAGGATTATCCTTATAGTATATAGAGGTCTATATTGGGGTCCCATTATTTTAGGAAACTACGAAATGACTTGAAGAACTGGAATAGAACAGCTGGAAGATTTGACTTTGCAAGGAGGATGGCCGTGGGGGTGATGGGGAGGGTTGCTGCAACGCACCAGCTCATCTGCAGTAGTCTCGCAAGGTTGACGCTAAATCATCTCCAGAAAGCTTTAAATGGCCCCGAGAAAACTGGTAGTTTCCCAAAATAAGGGGGCCCCGATATAGACCCCCAAATACTATGATCCTTACTATGGGGACCCAAAAAAGGTACCCCCCAATTTTGGGAAACCCCCATCTCTAGCATCCCAAAGGGGGGCCTATATTTCAAGGGGCTGCTTCAGGCTTCCTCTTCGCCACCCAGGCAGCGCGGGTAGGGTGAGTTTAGGTACCGGTGTTTGGGAAACTTCCACAGGTCTGTCAGGGTTTTGGGGCATGAAGTTTGAAGGGTGTACGCTTACGAGTTCACGGCGCTTGCCTTTTTTCGGCCACCGATCTAGCAACGCAAGGACTAGCCGTGACTGGCCCATTGCCTGGGGGGTTCCCAAAATTGGGGGGTACCTTTTTTGCGGGTCGCCATAGTAAAGATCATAGATCATATGTATCACAGTATTTGGGAGTCTATATCGGGGTCCACTTATTTTGGAAGCTACCGTATCTTGTGCATTCTGCCGGGCTCTTTGCTCACAGTCCGGAAGGCCAGTAAGAGGTCTGTAGAGCGACTCCTGTTTGTGAAGCACTTCTTTACTGCAGTTTAGGCTTTCGGGTTTAGGGCTAGGATCTTAGAGGCTGCGTGGTAGTGTTCAGTTGTAGACACAGGAAGTCATGATCCTGGTGATGATTGTGTGTGTGTTCCTGTAGCGTATAGATGCATAGTCCCCCTTTAGTAGATACAGTATGGCTTTGGGTATATGATAAAAAGCTACCCATATACCCGATATTCTATCTATTGAAGGGGGACTATACATGTTAGATATGTCAGCCGGACCGTTCGGCAGTGCAGTTGCTCATTTTTGGGGATGCTCTTTGTTCCCTACCTAAGCCTTGAAGCACAAAGACTCGCAACTTTTGCATGTTAACAGAATATTTTGCTCACTAGGCAAATGGCGAGACTTGAGTCGTGGCGCGTTCGTCACTCTGTCTTGCCGGATGTGACCGGAACTATGGGTTTCAGGAATTGTGGTTTAACCCCTTCGTAGAACATGCCCATATCCAAAGTTTGTCTGGGCTTTTTTGATGCTGGCTTTGCACAGTTTTAAAAGGATGCTGTGAGAACTTTATCGGGAAACGTCAGGCTCCGCATTGCAGAGCTGCTGGTAGCACACGGAATTCCTCTGGCTGCCAGCACTGCAGCTGCTTACTGGGGGTTAGTAGGGAATATGGGAACATGGGCTTCTTCCCTTATTCCTCACTAACAAGCAGTAAGACTGGGTAAAGCGGGCAACATCAACAGCCTGCCTCTGCCATGCGCCCACCTCGGATCCGCTTGTGGCTTGTGGAATTCAGGGCAGAAAAATACGATGCTGCTAACTTTGCTTTGGCCTGGATTTGAGGGGGTCCCGACGACGGTGCACGGGACAACGTCCGAACTTGCAAGCCGAAAAGTTAGGCTTGGCATGGATGTTCTGGCAAAGTTGCTCGATTTAGCTGAAAACCTAAGGAACCTGCGAAGGGTCATGCTTTGTGAGGCTTCAAGGAACGCATTCTTGTGTGTAAGCCGCTTAATTTTCAAGCATCCGAGGTGCGCAAAGTGCTGTGTGCAGCAGTGATGTTGGAACTCCGGTCCTAAACTTACAAACAATAAGCGCTGCAGGCTCTGGTGTCTCCAGCCCCTGGTCACACTTGAGCTATAGTCTAAACTCCTGGTATCCCCCTTAACCCCTATAGTTATCCCCTCTATAATCCCTTGTATAACGCCCCGGAGTTTAGACTATAGCTCACTTGGCTTAGCTTTGTGTAGAGCGAAGTGCCAGCCTTCAAGTTCCTTACACATTGGATGGACGGGCGCCTCAAACGGCAAGATCCGTTACCCATCCCATTCTTTCCTGGAGCTTCCATAGTAGTTTCCATTTTTTCCATTATCCCATTGTAGCTGTTATTACTATTATGATGACTACTACTATTACTATTATGACGTTCCCTGAAGCCTTGCAAACCCTGGGGCTGCAAAGAGCTTCAGAACTGCGTCGAAAGGCTGTGACGTAGTCTGACCTGACTGGACCCAACACACCCACCTGAGCCCTTTCAGAATTTCAGAAAACTCTGACCCAAACTGACCTCTATACAAAAAAGACCGCATAGTACCAGTAATCATGGTCTTCTTGAGATTGCCGCTGCTACAATACCAGGGTTTAGATTTTCAGATGGCAGGCCATTGTCTGTGGCATCTACCACTACTGCGACCAACATCGAGCCTGGATTGTGAAAAGCTGGTTTTTGGAATTCAGGGGTTGAGGTTAAACCTCAAACCCTTAACTTTAAACCCTTTCACCCTAAACCCTTAAACCCTTAACCCTTAAACCCCTAAACCCTTAAAACCCTAAACCCCTAAATCGTTAGCATCAGCCTGGACCCTGCAAATTTCATTGGGCCTCCCCTCAGCCAGCATGGAATCTGAACAGAGGCCTTTCGTAAAGGGATGTAGAAGCTTCCTGGTACATTTCTTCCAATTCAAGCAAATAGAAAGGAGTTGTTGGTGGGATGCTGTCTCACAATCCTAGGACTATGCCTTAATCCTGAAGCTCAAAGCTTGGAGCCCTAAACTCTTAACCCAAATTCTTCACATCACAGCCAAGGTAAGCCACGCGGTTTACGGTATAAGCGGGAAAAAGAAATCGGATGGCACTTCTCAAAAGACCACTACAATTGGTTCCGGGCATCCTGTCCACGACCATCCTTCGAGCCCAAGCCCGTAGACCCCAAACGCCGCTTCAGCTATGAATCCTGAATGCCGAGACTTTAAACTGAACCCTTTGAAGCCCTCCACCCCAAAAGCTTTGCGTCTGAGGAGTGGGTACGATACTGGAGGGTCCGACATGCAGTGATGCGACCTACCGTGTCTTGTCGCAAACATCCGTCCTCAATTTGGGGGTTGAATGGTCAAATATGGGCGCTTTGGCCTCGCAAGGCCCTCGTCAAATGTCTTTGGATACAGCTCTAGGCCTGTTTGGCTGCTGAGCTTTTGCGTCAACTCGCGTAAGACTTGTCCAGCCTGGATGCTACCAAATTCAAGCTGTTTGGTTTACTCCAGGACTGGGAAGGGTTGCGGTGCCCACTGTGCCGATTATCCTGTTCCAACCCCCATCAGGCATTCCCATCACCACTCTGCCGAACCATTACAAAGAAGTAGAAAACAAGCCCTGGTATAGCCGAGCCCACTTGATCCATTCGCCTAGCCCTCTCAGCCCTGGGTATGTAAGTGAGAAACTTGGTCGCTCAGTCTCTTGCCGGGCATTGGACTGCATTCTGAAGGGTGCCTCACGTCAATTATTTGTTTCATTGGCATCTCCGGACTGTGAGTTTGGGGCATGCCCATATGAGCCATAATCTAAGCTCCGTAAAGAGGCTTACATAGGGGACTACTAGAGGGGCTATAAAGGAGATACTAGGAGTTTAAGACGATGGCTCCTGTTGAAATCGTTTCTGAGGGTTTTTAACAATTAGAATCGACGTACATAGTTGGGGCTGCATGTACCATGCAACCAGTCAAAGTCTAAAGCTGTGCGCAGGTGCCAAGGTCAGTAGAAATACAAAGTATCTTGAAAGCAGCTCAATTGCGCCAAGCCCCAAGCAATATCTGACCTTTGTTCATCCCCACTCTGAAGCTCAAACTCTGACCCTCAAAAACATGAAGCCCCAAGCCGCATCCCTGAGCAAGCTGCTCTGGCATTCCACGCGTTAGATCTCTGGCTGTAAGGATGTGTCCGTATTGGAGAGAGTGTCACAATGTAAGGACTACTTAGAGACCCACTGAGAAAAGACATTATGCAATCAAAGGGAAAGTTTTCTTCTGTGCTTGATGTATTGCGTGGGATAGTGTAGAAGCTTTGGGCAAGAAATAAGTTGCCCAACGCTTGGCAGCCTGAACCCGATCGTGCGCACCTTTTTAGCGTTTTCTTCAGCTAGCTGCTAGCTCTTGCTTATCAGTTGTTCCCCCAAAGCAGAGCAGACTTGCCGTTCGGTGAATCGCTGTGTACCGCACTGGGCCACCCTCCTCCTCCTCAGAAGGGTTTAGGGTTTAGGGTTTACCTTCCGTTTCTGACTGACCTTGAGGAACTGACATCAGCGGTCCACACTTGTGAGCAGTCCTTCTTGAGAATATTGCAAACCTTCATAGTACGGCCTCAAACTGGAAGGCTGAAAAAGAAGTTTATTATAAAAACGGCATAACCCATGATTAATCTCGGCGCAATCTCTATACAGAAGCCTGAGATGAATCACCCCCAGCATCCTCAACCCTAAACCCTTAATAGTAGTTTCCACTTTATTTTCCATTATCTCAACATAACCCCTACATAACAATACTAGATAACGGAACTAACAAGTCTAATAACCATAATATTGTTTATATAACAATATTAGCAACTACAGCCTTCCAGGAATGACGCACCTCACTGACCACGGAATGGCTTACTTTGCAGCGTGCTGAGCCTGCTACGCCTACTCATCCGAAGCTGGAGCGGTCTCACTAAATTACCGCTGCATGCATATGGTAGTTCCCCAAAATAGGGGGGGACCCTAAAATAGACCCCAAAATATTGTAACCCTTATTATGGGACCCCCAAAATGGTATTCCTAATTTTGGGAATTCCCCACATATACATCCTTCAATCCCCGTCGCCCCTTTGGATCCCATGGGCCCCATTTTGAGAAAATCCCGGGTACGTTTCATCATCAATTGTTCTCGCCTATGCTTACTTAGTCCTGAGTCGTCGCTGCTGCTCAGGCTGTATGTACTTTTTGATACTACCCATAGCCCGCTTTACGGATACATAAGCCATGCGTGATCTCACCAATTATCGCTCAGAGGCCCTTCCTAGTACGTATCTTTACCCAAACGTGATCTCGCTACGAGTATGCCAAATCCTTTTTAATTCAATAGGCCCATACACTAACTATTCTCCAAGCCCTTGTGAGCTAGATCCAAACACCATCCAGTGTTCAACTGCGGTAGCAACGGGCCCGGGCCCCTTCTGCATGTAGGGGGATGTCAACATTCTGACATTTGTGTGGTCCCCATCCTAGTACAGCAGAATGGGGCCATGACTTCACAAGCTACCACATCATCCTGGTTCAGGGCTAGCGGTTCAGCATTCTGTGGACTTGTAAGAAGCATTACAGCAATTCTCAAGTCCCTTCTTTACTTGAAGTGACGATTCAGCTGCACATGTCAGTCACATCAGCAGTGCAGGCTTTGTATTCTTGATGTTTGGCATTTGTAGCTGTAGCAGGGGGGCTGTCTGCACATTTCCATGTTCACCATGCGCATCCCATACGTGTGACGTGCACCATTTTGATGTTGTCTACACTTGGTTTGTAAGCCCCTCAGAACGCGCTCATAGACATTTGCATGGAGGCTACATGCAGGATAGGCCACAAGTCCTGCACTGAGAGGCGAAAACACATGAAACTCGATCAAAAGCTGCATTTCTCATTTTGTAGGAAGAAGTATACTGTCCAAGGCTCAAATTCTTTTCAAGGCCCATCCCCAAAATGGCTTCCTTGGCATACCCGCTACACAAGCTCTATTTCTGGGCGTGATGCTCAGATGAAAACAATCAGCACCACCCTGGGGCAAGAAAGGAGCCAACCTATCAGGAAGCGGCCCTTGTATGGGCAGCCCTCGTATATCCTGATTGCAGCATGCTTAAATTATTAGTAGAATTAGAAACATTCGTATTTTCCTCAAGGCGCCCAAAGAGTCACAAGGTCCCTCGCTTTGCAGTAGACATATTGTATCAAGTTCTACCTTTGGCTGATAACACGTGCCTAGCCGTCAAGTGACACTTTCAGATGCGCCTCAGAAATACTGCCCCTTGTATTCTATGGAAGTCTCCGGAGCACTCGAAGCGCGCAGCCGAGAAGGGCTCAACAAAAACAAATCTAACACCCTACAACTCTAAACCATACGTCCGCCAAACACCTGCGGTTCTCATAGGGATTAGGGTTTAGGCCCTCTATTCTTCTTAATCTTCCGCCAAATTGTACAACTCTATACATCCAGGTCATGCTGCAGATGGGGTTATTGATCCTTGGGCCTGAAGATCCAATGATTCAGCGCACCCTGGCTCTTTCGATTTAGAGGTTGAAGTATGGGGCTTATTAGGGTGCTGTTAACGAACTTCAGTTAAGTTAGAATGCTACTTGTACTATGGGGTTTCCTTGTTATGGTGACTTAGTTTAAGTTCCTTAACTGCAACCCAACTTAGGGGTTGAGAGAAGCTTTGCAGCTTTGCATGAAGGGGTTTCAGCCTGTAGGGCTTGCGGATCTGGGGCATGATCTGTGCAGACAAAAGCCAGCGCCGTTCCCTAAACCCTACCAAACCACGCTGCATTCTCTTTTAGGACACGTCCCTACACCCTAAACCCATGAGAATGCACCAAGTTTTCCTCGTTTCAACCCGAACACGATACCTCCAACCCAGAAAGCTACATGAGTAGCGCTCTATTTGGAGATATCAATATTTGGGGATATTATAGTGCCCAATAAAAAGTAAGATTATGTCTTCCTTTTGCTTATAGTATTCTATACATTGAAGATCATCTTACTCGGTCGGACCACCACAAACACTGCTACTCACATCAGCGCTGCATCATGAGCAAGTGTAGTCTTTCTGGTTTGGGGTCACAGGCTGGCTTTGGGTCAAAGGCATGTCCCGCAGTGCAAAGTTTCAGGCATTGTTCCCAACTGCTGCGGGGCATCCGACGTCGCCGGAACCTTGTCGGCATGAAAACGAGCAAGTGCTGACAGTATTCGCCCACGCAGAAAAACACGCATTGGATTCTTGTATTATTGCTAATTTTCCAGCTTAGCTGAGTGCATAGCGGTTTACGCCAGCCATTCAGCAGAAAGATGTAGCAGTTGTTTAAGTCATCATTTGGTCCGGAACACAGTCGAACACGTTCAGTTTTCATGTGGTTTCCTGCAGTTTTTTTTTGTTTTTGCATCTGCATATGGTTTATGGGATTACGGCCAAAGCTTTTCCCGGCTATGAGTCGAGCATGCGTTCTGTTCGTAATCTACTGCCATAAGATCGTCAACATTAAAGCTTGTTTCGTGTCATGTTTGGAATAAAGAAGGCTTAGTCACGTCACGCACTGTATTTGCAGTTTTTGCCCGCGCAATTGTTACGCGGGCTGAACACTGTAGGTTTAAGTTGGTTCGAAGGAAGATAAAAAAGGGGTTGGTCATCTTGCCTACATCGCTATATTGCTTGTAAGTTTGGTGTGGCTTCGACGTGAGTAGCTTGTTCAAACAAGGGGTGGTGAGTGCAACACATGTTCTGGAAAAGTTGCAGACTGTAGTTATAGCAGCACTATCTTCGAGGCTAGAGGACTTCAGGTGCAAACTCCGGAATTAAGACATTAGGGCTACTGCAAGATATTTAGGTGAGGATTGCAAATCCTACAGCCCGGTAGGGCTGCCTTGTTGGGATCATTCTGCAGCTGTAACATTTGTCAGTTGAAGGTGGGCTGGGCTTTTCTATGGAGTCAGGGAGGTCACGGAAATAGATGCGACTTTGGACCCCAAGGTCATCGCCCCTCTAAGCTCCTGAAGCTGTAGGTATTTCCTCTCAAGCATGGGCCCTGTAAACCTGCCCCCTAGCGGTGTTGATAATCATCTATATATATATATATCAAAAGCCCACTATCTAACTTTAGACAACTAATCAAAAGAACCCACGAACCCCATTTCCTAAAGCAGCGAATCCTTGCATCCTTGCAACCCCCCTCAGTCATGATACGGATTACGGATGCCCCTTTTCATCCTCAGTCTAACCCCCAACCCCACATCTTTAAACGGCCAAAATTACCTGAAACCCGAAACCTTAAACCCTGAACCTCTAAACCCCGAAGCCTAGATGCCACATCCCAGGCACACAGCCCGGAATCCAAAACAGAACCTGGCCCCCACTGCCAAGGTTTGCCCTTGCACGTGGCAGCTCGGCCCAGCTCCCTTCTAAGCAGTCTAGTCCGGTTTGCTGTTGAAGAATTTTCATGAATAATTTACAGGGACAGCTTATTATCTACTATATACCCGTATTATGGTAACGGAATTGACCTTCCTGTACAGCAACCCAGACTAGCGTTCAGGTCTCTGGATTTTGGATCGGGACTTCAACATGATGACAAGGAGTCATGTCTTCTCGGTTTCAAGATCCCATTTGGGGAATGGAATACCCGCCATAGAATACGCAGAATGGTTGAACTTTCATTCTGAGCCCGGTGGTTTGGCCAGGGGTGTAGGTTTCAGGGCTTTAGGTTGGAGTAGGGCGAGGCCCCTTTCGGCTGCAATGTCACTGGGACATGAACCTCCTAGCTTCCTGGTATCTCAGCGTTGACTGTGCGCTCTCTGCCTCCTCAAGCATGATTCAGCGTAGCATTGGCCCCCAAGCGCTGGCGAAAAAACTGCATCGAGCGAGGTTTGTTTCGGTAAAACTCACCGGAAAGGGGACTCGAAAACTCTGCCTACAACCCCCACATATCCCTGAGGTCCCAGCATAAAGCCGTCCGGATGGATTAGCGCTCAGCTATGAAAGCTGCAAGGGAAATTTTCCGAAGGTTGTGAAGGAAGTCGTTGTTGGCCTTTGGATTTTGCAAAAGTCGCATATAGCAGGCACCTTCGCAGAATCCATTGGCTCAAGGCATGAAGGGTGTTGTATTAGAGCCTATACTAAACGGGAGCCTACATGTCCCTATATATCTCCCTATCACGCCTTTGAATGTACCCCTAATTTTGGGAAACCTTCGCATCATCATGGCTGAGGTTAACCCTAGACCCTAAGCCTATGGCCCTCTGTGCTGGAGCAGGCATCAAAAAAAAGCGCTCTACAACAAACCCAACAAATCCTTAAATCCCAATAACCCCTAAGCCTGAAACCCTAATAACCCCTAGACCTGATACCCTAATAACCCCGAAGCCTTAAACCCTACTCCCTAAACCGCTCACCTTCTCATGGCTGAGGTAGCCCTGACTCGAGCCGGCCCTAGTAGCTTGGTGGCTCTTCTCCTCCTATCTGCTGCACGCGGCGATCATGCTATAGGCCCGCCCTTACCCTTACTACAGGGGCACATGTGACGTTACCCCCATGGGGGGGGATTCTAGGTATTATGCAGGGATATATAGGGTTTAGGAGCCCGATGAGAATGCGGAAGCGCATGGAAGAACAACTTGAACTTGAAATGGAAGCTGGGGAATTACAGGAACATATGGTCATATAACATATGGGCATATGGCATATTTCCAAAAACTCATTGGGGTCTCCGTATTTCCCCAAACACAATTCCTTCCGAAGGGGACAGGGACAGCCATAATTTCTGGAAAGTCCCATGTAACCCCCCCCCTCCTTGCATGAGCGAGGGTTTAGACGATTCAGAGCTTAGTTCTTAAGGGCTATGAGGTGATGCATTGAAGCTTTAGGGTTGGATGCTTGTAACACAGTACCCTAAACCCTAAACCCTAAACCCTACGCAACCATAACAGCATCCTTGTGGTCAGCCACTGGTCCAAGGGAGACTCACGTAGGCAAGTGGCTCCTGGACCCAAAAGTCACACACCAAAGGGCGATTCTGACGGCTTTCAAACGCTATGTTGCAATGAGTCCTCAGAAAAGTGCGGATGATGCAGCAATGCCCCGCATTTCACTCAGTTTCAGCAACGCTTAAACAAGTTTTTTCGTCACTCCTCCAAAGCCAGTGAAAAATGGAACTTGCCTCGGACGCCTGCAGCCGTCAGCTTTCAACCTCTGAAGAAGTGAGCTCCTCAAACATCCAAGCCCCTAACTCTTAGAAAACACATTAGAACTTGATAGGCAGTCCGGCATTCCACATCGCACTGGGCCTCCTCTGCTGCGCCTCTTCTCACTTGATTGTAACACTTGATTTGAAGAGTCGTGCAATTCAGGATTTATGGCTGCGGTTTTTGGACTTAGGGTTGAGGGTGTTTCAGGGGATCTGCAACCCGCACACCCAATTTCCGAGCTAGACTTCTGGGGCATTTCAAAAGTCCCATCCTGGCAAAGTGATTGTAGATAAAGCTGCAGGCGACTCGGTGTCAGAAGCTTCTTCAGTTCACTACACCCAGGCATTTTCACATGGATGCCCATGGCTCTGTCACCTGGAGGTTCACTCATGGGGCAAACTCAGCGAATCAGCTCGGGACGTAGAATGAAAATAGAACCAGAATCACTGGTTTCCATGTTCCTGTCGACTCTGATCCGAACCGATTGAAGGATGTCAAGGAACTGGGACATGGGGGTTTTACTTTTCAGTGCTCCTGCTGGCAGTGTTTGGGACCATACAAGGGGACCCTGTTTAGTGGCACTTACCCAGGACCCAGGTCCTGCAGGCTTCCATGGAAAGTCAAGGCTCACTTTTTTGACCTTCCTGCATGCAGCTTTGGTCATCAGGCAGCCTGGAAAGAAGAGGCCAACCAGCAACGCCTCATTCTCGAGGCTTCTGTAGGTTTGGAACCCCGTCAGCTAACAGCGCGGCAGCGCTGTTTTCAGGTCCGTAGGTTCAAACTTTTGGTGTGTGGATGCGAAGGAGCAAGCCGCGTAGAGCCCCCTCCACCCCTCCCTTTGCGAGTTGTTGTCTCATAGACGGGCTCCAAAGCCCGATGCTATGCCTAGATCACGGCAGAAACACCAAACCCTAAACCCCAAAAACCCTAAACCGTAAGTTCCCTAAACCCAAAGTTCCATAAAACCCGCAACCCTTGAAGCTAACCGCAGGAAGCCTTTTGGTACGGGATGCACGCATGACTGCAAAGTTGCCGACACGAATTCAACACATGGGACCGCAGGCTTGTCCACTGTAAATGGAGCACAGTACTCATAAATACTATAGTCTAACCTCCTTAAGGGGGGTTATATGGGGGTTTATAAGAGACGTTATTCAGGGGGATACTAGGCCTTTAGACTGTAGCTCATAAAGCCCCCTGAAACCTGAATGCCCAAATACGTTCTTGATGACTTGCAGGAGTTCCTCGTGAAACCTAACTTGTTGCTGAGGTTGCCTCCTTGTTTCTGCCAAAGGCGCCCTGGGGTCATGGCTTTGGGCTTCGGACTTCGTATACTCTTAGGGACCCCAGACCCCAGTGGTATATATGGGGATTACACAAGGATTCTGGGACAAAGTTCGCGCGAAAGATCAAATGCACTTGACCGCGTATCATTCACATTGAATGCTGTGGGGGAAGGAAACTCGAAACCACATTACAACTATCTCGATGGGGCCCTGTGACAAATGGAAGACCTATCACTCTGACCACGGCCCACTTAAACCACGAGACGTTTTTTGTCGCTGAGCTTCCAGGTAGAACTCATTGAAGCTTATATTCTGCTGTCCTCCGCAGCGATCTAGAGATGCAATCACCTGGAGTTTTCTGGCCGCTGTACCGTCAGCTCTTATAGCCAGCCTACTGCATGCGCTTTCCGTGTGTTGAATTTAGGGACGCCCTTAACCCCAAATCGTATAACCGGGTTGGGTGTTCCATGTCTCAGAGTCCTTTGGGCATGTTTTCCTGGACTTCCTTGCCGGGAATCCACAAATCCGAATGCAGACGTGTGCCGCGAAGTCCTCGGTCTAACGCTCGGAAACTTAACAAGCTAAGTGTGCATCAAATGATCCTTCCTAGAAAACTCCAACAGAATATGTCAAAGGAAACGCTGCAACGCATTCGGAACAGAGAGCCATTTTCCTTGAAAGATTTTAGCAACACAAACAGGTGACTTCTCCTTTTCCGCGTGGTTCCTCAACAGTTCTTGTACTTCGGCCTGTAACTCCCAACATCTGAACCCCAAATCACCCCATAGCCGCTCAAATCTCCGTAGACCCCAATCCTAGAAACAACTGGCCTTCTCTCAGTTAGGAATGAAGGAATGGATCGTTTTCGTGGTCCCTATATAACCCAGTAATTATAGTAGTTTCCATATCTTCTGCATCCCTAAGCCAGAAACCCTATACTGTGGTAGCTTCCATTTGCGTATCCATTCCTAAACCCTAAATCCTATAGTAGTTTCCATGTTCTTTTCCCTTCCTTCACTCCCCCAAAAAAAGCGCACAGTATGTAGCGCCTCTTCCTTTTGGACAAGGAAGGTGGGTCCTTTTGGGGATGAATGCGAGATCTTGCCGAACAGTTTCAGTTTCGAATATTCTTATTACTATTATTACTACTATTACTACTATTACTAGTATTACTATGTGGATGTCTTGCCGAACAGTTTCCTGAGGCTGTAGAGGACATTGCGGGGCATTTTGTGCCTGTACAGTCGCACCCTCAAGGCCCTTCGCCAAGTTGCATCCAAAATTGAAACCCTAAACCCTAAACCACAAAGTGAAAGCACTGCCAACATCTGACGAAGCTGATGTGCCGGCAGTATCCGGCACTGAAGGCTTGCATGATTCCAAAACCGGACACCTGGGCCGTAAGATTAAAGAAGCCAGAATGAGCTACCTGGGTTCTTGTTGAACGAAATTCTGCATTTTTATGTATACCTCAGAAGTACCTACATCTCAAAGCCCCAACACCCCAGGCCTACAACTGGGGGTAGTAGGGAGTAAGGGAATGAATTACATAGGGATGATACATTAGACCCTACTAACCACCAGTAAGTTGCAAGCCCTAACAGCCGTCTAAACCCTATAGTCCCCCTTAAGTAGATAGAATATGGGGTATTTGGGGATCTTATTCTAATATACCCAGAGCCATATTCTATCTACTTAGGGGACTATAACCTTAAACCCTAAGCAGGCGTTTTCTGGCTACTTCGGCCTGCCGGAGCCGCCAAAGCTCTCGTGCTTCCGCAGTCCTGGTGCCTGGGAATTTGCTTTGAGGTTTTGTGGCAGTCAATCTTGAAGGCTCTGGGTTTAGAGTTTACTGTCTGCAGATGTCCCAATAAGGCTCGGAAATTGGTGTAGAGTATGCGGTGTGAGGAGATGGTTCTAAGACATGAGAAGCCAGGCAATTGAGTGCATCTTACAGAGTCAGTTTGGGAGCAGCTTCTGGATGTCCAGGAGGTTATATAGGGGTTATATAGGGGTTACATAGGGATAGTGGAAAAGAAAATGAAAGCTACTGTCTAGGGTTCAGGGTTTAGGGCCTTTGGTTTGTTGGGAATGAAGGAATGGAAAAGATAATGGAAACCACTACAGGGTTTAGGGTTTAGGAATGGAAAAGCAAATGGAAACTACTACAATATAGGGCTTCGGCATGGAAAAGATAATGGAAACTACTTTAATGGGGTATTATATAGGGACTACCATAAGGATCCATTACTTCACTTCTCGCTAACCAAAGGCCAGTGTACGGGCTCAACCGATCCTTTGCCCAAGTCAACTTAAGTCTGCATCTTGAGCAGGTTCAACTTCTTGAAGTGCCAAGGCCCCAAGAGTCCCAAGGGTAATCCCACTTTGAGAAACTCCCATTTTAGGATGATGATGATGATGAGGATGATGATGCTCGCAGAAACTCGCCTCGCAACTGAATAGCACCCACGCCCAGGCTACGTTTGGTGCTTTGCCTTGCAGCTGCCACTGGGACGACCTACGGGGGCTCTCAAACCCCTAAACCCTGATATCATTAAGGCCAGCTTGCAAAGAGAAGAGGGGGCAGGCTAGGGCTTTTCAAGCGGAATGTTCTGCACGAAGAAGAGGGTACTATCTTTCCTTGTCTCCGCAGTCGCAAGCATGATTGATTGCTTGGACATAGTTTCCATGTTGGGGGAGCAGGGTACTTCAGGTCTCCAGGTGTTGGGGCGTGATGCCTATAAAAACTATAGGGGTGGGGCGGAGAGTATGGCGGCCTTATTTGTAAACAAAATGCGCACATAGCTTATTCCTAGAGCAGCTGGGTGTACAAAAGCATTGCGCAATGTTTTGGGAAATTGTTTTCATCAAGGTTAATCAAAAGCGGCCTCACGCAATTCTTAAGGGGGGGACGCCAAAGCTGCTGAAAGTTTCGTGGATCCTTGCAACAAACCATTTAGGGCAACCCATGTGCACAGCTGCGGGAGCAAGGTGGATACAAAGATAACCCTTTCTGGACAGTGATTTCAATGAAGAACCCTAAGTCGCATGCGCACGCCTCTGTAAAGTGCCAGTTTGCAGAGGACTTTAATGGGAACCCCAAACAGGGAACCCCAAGAATAGAGTAGGAATGCTATAGGAATATATCCACCAGGTCCTTATAGTCTATTATATCCCTACAATATTCTTGGGGTTCCCTGTTTGGGGTTCCCATTAAAGTCCCCTTAGAGCATGAATCTGGCATTGAAACTGCACATCTAGCTAGCGGCCACAGATGTCTCAATTCTGGCTTGAGGTTTGGTATCAGGAATCAAACTATGTGTTGCTGTGCCTAGCCAACCTCCTTCTATACTACCCCTTCAAGGTTTCCACTTGTTTAGTAGGGGGGTTGAGTAATGTCCTAAACCCTAAACCCTAGAATTAATTAATAGGGAACCTTAAGGAGTGGAGTGAAGTTTTGTTTGGGAGAGGCCATAAAAGAAATTGGGGCTGGATTGCATTTTCTCCATCCCCGTGCTCAGCGTCCAATAAGAAGCTCATATTTCCAGGCAGGCACCATGATCATTATTAATACTCGTATTCTTACGATTACTACACATATTTCTACGATTGTCCTTTGTATTACTACTATTGTTACTGTTATTGCTATTATTATTGTTTTTGCTATGACTACTACCGTCTCTGCCCTAACACGGACAGATCCCGCCTGCACTCAACCTCATGCAAACGTTGGCAGTTCTTGCGTTCACGTTCGTACCCTGCGCATGCAGATTGTGTTCATTCCACCCTGATCCCAACTAAGTGCTGAAAGCGATGATTCTGCTCTGTCTGTAAGGATGCTTGTTAAGAGCGCCACAGCTAGTCGACAAAGAGTTGTTGGCGAAGCAGAGTTGGGCCGAATCTTATGGATAATCAGGAGGCTAGGAGGATTCGAGATTGCAGTCCAGGGAGCAAAATGTAATGCGAAACACATGAACACATGCTGTCGAAGGTCTTAACTAACAGTCGGGGCGGCGGGGGGGGGGGCATGTAAATGAAGCCCGTTGACTGGTAAGCTTTGGAGCTGATATTATCATGCGGATCTTCATGCTCGGCCGTCAGCAACAGATGTATGAGTATCCCAAAGCCTGGGGTGAGCAGCGAGAATGGACTGAACTCTCAAGCGCCCCCGGACTTACTGGGGGTAAGTAGGGAGTAAGGGAATATCTTATATGGGGATTATATAGGTCGTGTTCTTTCATCCTGTACCGAGCCCAGTAAAGAGACCTTAAACCCTAAAAACCCTGAAACCCTAAACCCCCTACACCCTAAAGCCCCTAAACCCTGAACCCTAAACCTTAAACATTAAATCCTTAAACCCCTCAAACCCTAAAACCCCTCAATCCTGAACCCTGAGCTTCCAGGTCGCCGTGAGCACCTTCATGTTTTTGGGCATGCAGGCCGTGGCCAACGACGACACCAAGGCAAGAGCTTTTGAAAAAACCCGTTTAGGCTTTAGGATTTAGGGTTTAGGGTTTAGGGCCACTTACTGGGGAATATAGGGTTTAGGGATTTGGGGTTTAGGGTTTAGGATTTAGGGATCTAGGGTTTAGCGTTAGTAGGGAATAAGAGAATATAGGTTTAGGGTTTGGGGTAAAGGGTTTAGGGTCAGCAGGGAATAAGGCAATATGTATTATATAGGGGTTATATAGGGATTTTATTCCCTTATTCTCAATTAACCAGCAGTAAGCCCTTGTCAAGAATGTTGTTTTCACAAGCCTTCATCTACAACGACATTATATCGGAGGTATTTATTGTGACAGAGTGGTGGGGGGGACTATAGGGAGAGGGGATTATGGATGGTGCTTCGGAATTCAGTACCTGTTTGATTTGTCGTTTGGCCCCATGTGACCTATGTTGCTGCAGTCCAGGCAAGTTGCGTGCTCCAAATGGTGGACTGCTTGAGCGATTCATCGCTTTTGTTGCACCCTTGTTACCAGCATCTGGATCCGTTACTGCAAGTAAGGCTTATGAAATTTGAGTTATTATGCCAGCCTGAGGCCAGAAAAATGGGTCCCATCAAGATCAAGTGAAAACCCCCGCAGCAGAGGCACCCTTTCATTCCCGTGCCCCCGATGTGAGGACCCTTTGGTGCAAGAATTCTTTCCCAACTATGTTGACGACCGGTTCATGATAGGGTGCTCTGTTATAGTCCCCCTTAAGTAGATAGAATATGGCTTCGGGGTATATTTAATAAGATCCCCATGTACCCCCTATTCTATCTACTTAAGGGGGACTACACACGTCTGTTGAAGTCGCCGACTGGAGGTTGGAATGGGCGGGGCAAAGGCGTTCGCGCATTCCATGTGGCATGCAGCTTGGGCTGTGTCAGTTCTGGCTGCTATGGATGTAGGCAGATGTGTAGAACACTTTGCGCGGTAGACTCTTTCAACAGAGCATATGGTAGTTTCCCTAAATTACGGGGGCCCCAGTATAGACCCCAAAATATTATAGTCCGGCTTACTCTAGGGACCCTCAAAGAGGTACCCTAATTTTGGGCAACCCTCATATCAAACCTATTGAAGCCAGGGGTCGGGGTAGCAGAGTTGATCAAAGAGCGGCATTTATGACTGTGCTACCTTGATTGTGTGGGAGAAGGCAGGTTCAAAAGGCGTATGGAGGCCGGCTCACAAAGTGGATTCCATTCAATCTCCGCAAGCCCCAAACCCCAAAAAGGGTTTAGGGTTTAGGGTTCCGTTAAGTCTCTGTCCTCTAACTAGGAACCCTTGACTTGACTCACTTGCTATCTAGAAGCATTGGCAGCCAAAAGGAGCTCAATGCAGAAGCCTTCCTTAGTAGGAGTGTGTGCTGTTTCCTTTCTGACTTTTGACACGTATGCCACCAATGGGCTTTCTTGAGGCAGTTCACGTGTCGTTGCCAGCATTTTGCACGCCATCTGTCCCACCAACCCCTAGTAAATGTATCATCCAATAGGTCCGGTCTCTTAATCTAGCACTCCCTAGAAGATGCGTCTCAATAAGGCTCCCAGGCTTCGCAGGGCTCGGATGATGAATTCAATGGGGATGGTTTAGTCTAGCTTCTGTTAAGGCCCCAAAACCAAAACACATGACAAAAGGCCTCTCCGCTAAACTGAATGCAACCCTACAAGGAACGGTTGACATCAGTGGTGGGGGGCGAAGTATTGGTTATTTTGTGCCGTAGGAAATAGCTTGTGAGGAAGAGTTTGGGCAGTAGCGCAGGAAGATGGTACTTTAGTGTTGGGGTGTCAAAGGAATAGCAGATAATCGGGTACTGCTTCTAGAAAGCCATGCAACATCAGGAATAGTGGAGACTGAAACAGAAGGTGGTGCCAAATTCCAATAGCCATCACAAGCTTGTCAGCATCATCAACCGCAGCTAAACTAGAAATAGCAGATGGGCAAACCTAAATCTCAGGTCCTAAACCCTTAACAGTCACATGAGCAGACCTAAATCCTAAGTCCTAAACCCTAAGCAGTCGCACGAGCAAACGCATCTGCAGGAATCGAATCCCAGTAGACAATAGTAGAAACTGCCATCCGAAAGGAAATTTAAGAACGTGCCTTCACGCAAAACCCCTAAACCCCAAACCCTGAACCCTTAACCCCAAAACCTAAACCCTGAACCCCCAAAACCTAAGCCTGAAACCCTAAACCCCCAACCCTAAATCCTTAAACCCCCAACCCTAAACTCTGAACCCCCAAACCCTAAACCCCAAAACCTGAATAGCAGTTTCCATTTTACTTTCCATTATCCCAACATAAACCCAATATAACCCCAACATATAATCTAAACTCTCAGCGCCCCAAACCTCAACCCTGGGTATTGGAATTCAGGTTGCTGCAGCATTTCTCGCTGGCGCAGTTCTGCAGGCCAATCGACAGCTGTTGAGCTTCAGCGTTTGGAGCTGAAAGGGCTTTAGGGTGTTTTAGGGTGTTTAGGATTTAGGGTTCGAGGGTTTGAGGGTTTTGGGTTTTTAAGGGTTTGAGGGTTTTGAGCTTTTAGGGCTTTCAGGGTTTAGGGTTTTTAGGGTTTGAGGGTTTAGGGTTGAGAGTCCAAAGTTCTGTGAGTGCGGATGTTATATCTATACTTGCTTACTGGGGGTTAGTAGTGAATAAGGGAAATCCCTATGTAATCCTGAGACAACTTATTCCCTTATCCCCTATTAAAATTGCCAGTAAGTAAGGAGCAACACGGATACCAACAGTTCCCTGTGTCTGCAACCTTGACCTGAGCCTTGCCCCTTAAACTCCGAAACTGCTCAAGGCTTTACATTCCAGCACACTCGCCTACGCCGAAGATGACTTCCAGGCGGCTGATTGCTTGAGCCTTGTATGCTATGGACGAGTAATGTAGAGGTTTGGATTATTAAGCATGTCACAGCATGTCATTCTAAACAACTCAACAATGCCTATCTGGTTGAAGTATAATGTACCTCTAAAATTGAAACCACCTGCTGTAGAATGAAGTGATGCATGTCCATACAAAAACGATGAGACGACGCGCCGCAGTGATCTCAATACAAGAACAACAAGCACCCAATCGTTCCGACGATGAGGAGATCAGCTTCGAATGCAGTAGCAGGAAAAGCAATAGCAAGAACACTAGTCAAAGCAACCCTAAACCCTAAACCTTCAGCCCCAAACCCTAAACCTTAAACCTTAAACCCTAAACCTTAAACAAGATCTCATATTGCCCTTAACCCTTAAGCTCCGAGACTTAGAAGGGTTGGCTTGCTTGGACACAAGGGATTGATTGGGTTGGAGTGCTTCAACACACTGTCTAAAGACTCAGCCCGTTTGGAGTTCATGTTCCGACTTGTTGCCCAGAACCCTAAATCTCACATGGTATACCTTCAGGGTGTAGGTCCCAAAGAGGTTGAGGAGGATGCATAATCGTTCCCATTCTCCACGCAGCTTTTGGCGCAATATTTCCCATGAGGTGAGATGTGCAATTCTCAAAGATTCCCCCAAAGTGATCGCCAAAACTCGGCAAAAACAAGGGGTTTTAGGGTTTAGGGTTCAGTTTGTTTGGCATACGTACTTTAGAAAGGATGTCAGTTGTTCTGTGCCATGAGGCGTGCATCAAAGTATGACCTCTCCCGAAATTTAGGGTCTAGGGTGGAGAGTTTAGGGTTTAGGGTCTAGGGTCTACTGTTTAGGGCTTAGGGTCCAGGGTCAAGGCGGATGGAAGGCTTTGTTTGATGTCACATGTTCGTACTTAGCACATGAATTCCGAGACCAGGTTGTCAAAGATCCGGGCCACAAGACAGAGGGGTTTCCCAAAATTAGGGTATCTTGTTTGGGCTCCCCATAATAAAGACTATACTATATTGAGGTCGTTTTGGGGGTCTCCCTATTTAGAAAGACTACCACAGCTAGTTTGCTAACAGGGCGTTGCATGGCCGCCCAAATTTGGTGCTTCATACCCTGAACGTGGAAGATCTCCCCATCACCCCTCAACACCCCTAGCACTGAATATTCTTTTCGAGACTGGCAAGCCGTGGGAGTGAGGAGTGTCATTTTTGAGGATATTTAGCCCCTTAAGTATGTAGAGTATGGAATTCCCTAAAATCATCACAAGATCCCTATATCTCCCATATTCTATCTACATAAGGGGGGCTCTAGCACCACCAATGCAAATGCCATTCCTCGAGCAGGGGCTCGTCTGTCATCAAAGATGCCAGAGTTGAATGCAGGCGCGCATGAGATCCAAGTGTTGCGCATTCGTTGACATGAGTTATTGTCAATATGAGGCTTATTAAGGGGTGCTCAAGGGTATCCCTCTTCCCTCTTGTCCTTAATATGTTCCCTGGTGAGGAACCTATGTCCGCTAACTATCTAAGAAATATCTATGAAGGCTCATACGAGGTAGCACTGTGTGCTCTTGGTTGGTTTATGCATGGGGTGTCTAATTGGGTGGACCATACATGAACATCCTACCTTGCAAGGCGTTTGGTTGGGAAACCCAGGGCTTGCGGTTACTTGTGAGGGTGTTGGTGGTTGCCATGTCAGCGGGCGAGTTTTGGAGGGAGTTCTAGTTGAGGCCCCCGAGTCTCCTGGAACCTCCCATGACTGAAGGATGGTCTTTGTTACCAAATGGCAGATGACCATTCTGTCTTCAGAGTTCCAAGGTGGGGGCGAACTGAATGCGCAACAAGCAAGGGCGCAGTTCAACAACAAAGGCACAGATGTACCCTAAACCCTAATGCTTTAAGGAAACACTGCGGCTAAAACTGGCCACCGCAACATCAGCTAGCATTTGGCAGGCGACTACCAAGCGGTGGCGGCCTGTAGAATTGGCAATCTACATCAGATCCGATGCCTCAAATAGATTTTCCTCTGATCAAATATAAATATTCCTATAACTATAAATAACAATAAAGAGATTGACGATCCTAAGAATTTAGAATAAGAATAATGAGAACAGGTATGATCAAGACGAATTAGATAGAGATATAACCCTAGAAAGAAAATAATTAATCATGAATAAAAATTAGATAATAGATAGAAAAATACCAAGGAATCGTGGTATCTTCAAAATATTCACGATCAAAAAAATCATCTGAAAAGAATTCGAATGAATTTGATAAGGAGAAAAGATCTATGATTTTCTAATTCTAATTCATGAATATTCTAAGATATAAATTCATAGACATATATTAACCGACAAAAGATATGCCTCAATATTACGGCGCGGCTATTTGCGGTCATTTCGACCGTGCGCGGCCTAGCTTTTCCGGCACGCATCTAAAATCTCCCCGGCGGGCTTTCTAGAACCTCTAAAATCTCGGAGATTGCAGAGCTCTTCTACAATCTCGGAGATTTTTGGTAGCGCGGCCATTTGGTCCGGAGCGGTTTTCCGAGATTTATTTCTCTTTGATTTTTTGCGTGACTATTCGGCGGGAAATATTGACCTAAGGTAATTAGCCGTATTTGTCATGTGCTCTGCCGCTCAATAAATTTCGAGCCAGGAGATTTTGGGCCGTAGGAATAAAAATCTTCTGAGATTTCGAATCTTTGGGTGTTTGCAAAGCCTCTTCGCCCTCCCCGGAACGGTCTTCCGCATGATATATTTTTCTTTGATTGAATATGCGATTGGTCGATGGAATATGCAGAAATAGTATGAAGAATTTATTTTTTTTCAGACGAGCATTTATACACTCCTCCGATTCAAAAGTAATAACTAATCTAAAAAATATATATATAGAAAATTCGGACCGGATATTTGGGATTGCGCGATGAGAAATCTCTCGAGAATTCAAATTATTTCTTTCTCTTTGGCTACCTCTATAGCGGCACGGCGGAATCTATAAATTTGAATGGAATTCGTCATCTATATTTTAGTCATTTTTTTGAAATCTTCAATTTACATCTCAGATTTTTAAATTTCATAGTAACTTTCAAAATATGCGGCAAGCTTCAGGATTTCTACGAATTTGATGCCGTAGAAGGCTTGCCAAGAGGACAATAGAAGGAAATCGATATGCAGATATACTAAAGGATAAGGGCAGATCAATTTGGAATAGAAGAATTTATATAAATCATTGGGATTAATGATGCTCTATCTTCTTAGATTTCAGAAAAAAGATTAGCAACCAAAAAAAATATACGGCTATCAAAAATATCATTGATGATATTTTCCGTCGAGATAAATAATGCTTATATAAAATTTCATGAAATATTAGTTTCCAGCTCTGCCAAATCAGGGAAGCAGAGCCACGTCACGATTCGGATTTCGAATTGAAATCAGAATTTCATATATCTGGAGAGGATGATTACGCGTAGAATAGGCGATAGAAAAATTTCGCATCAGATTGCCTAGGAAAAATTATCAGATTCTGAGATATCTCTCCTAATACGAAGTGAGACCTAGGCAGGAGAAAAAAGGGAATTTCAAATTTCTCCGCGACTATATATTCAAAGAAATCGATAGAGAAAATAAGAAAAAAGAGGCGCGCACGATTTCAGACGTCGCCCGCCGAACGCCCAGGGACCCAAAATCCCGCAGATACAAAAGGGGACAACATCGACCGCAAGTGAAACTCAGCTCGGCGAGACTTCCGTTCTAGATTCAAGCTCTCTTATACGTTGCATCCATCGATTGCGACCTGCGCTGGGGATC
>CAJNIZ010009435.1:28799-38968 GCA_905231905.1 Symbiodinium pilosum
TGAACCCTACACCCTAAACCCTTGCTCATCATTCTTTTCCCGAGGAGGGTTCCTTCCGTGGTCCTCGCAAAGTTTGCAGAGGTTGAGAGACGCTGCGGGGTTGAGACTTCAGATAATCCGAAACCCCACCATTAGTAGCATTATTAGTATGAGTCATATTATCATTGTTATTATGGATTAAAAATATCAATATTCAAATGTCATTTTTATTATTGCCTGCGCCAAGTGCCCGGCACCGGACCTCTGGACTGGCGCTGCGCTTCCCTGAGGACTGACCTGGAACCGCAGGCAGGGAGAAGTTTGTTCAGGGCTTTAGGGCTTCAGGGCTTCAGGGCTAAGGGTTTAGGGCTTCAGGGTTGAGGCTTGGAGTTGAAGCTGTTGACAGATGTAGTGCAATGACCGCAGCAGATGTGCACAGACAGCATGGCGACGGCTACCAGTCAAACATCTCGGAAGGGTGGATTGTTCTGCGGTTGAATGCATAAAATGCTATAGAAGGTTGCCTCCAACAGTGCCATGCCAAGTCTTGGGCGGGTTACTTCGACAGATGATCTCGGATGACAGGCAGACCTTTCTGCATCCGTTGCCTGCTCATGAAGAATGATCTGAGGGAGGATTGCAGCAGCAATGTGCAGTACTAGGCTTCGTAGCTTGAGTCTTCGTAGTAGTTTCAGTGCTTCCACATATGACAACTACCAATGACCGCTTCCGGACGTGTCCTGACATTGTACGCAAGTCACGCATGGACTCGACAGAAGTACTTTCAGAACCTCAACAGTAACTGGGACAGAATGGGGTATGTATTGGGGTTATATAGGGATAATTGAAAGGAAAATTGAAACTACTATAATGGGTTATTTACGGTACCTATTGGGGTTACATAGGGATAATGGAAAACAACATGGAAACTACTATAGTACAATAGGGTATGTGTATATATATATATATCTCTAGATATTGAGGTTTAATTATCACTACAGTAGTAATACCACCAAACACCGGCACAGGCCAGAAGTCTTGGAGATGTGCTGCAATATGTCAATATGGCCTTAACGAGAGAACCTCTCATGATGACGGTGTCCTTAGAGAGGTCCTGCGAAAGCTGCCTGGCTCGAATGGAGCTGAGCTTCTCTCTACCAGCCTAGGGGCCTAACCTTTTGTTGGTTGGGAGAAGTTTCCAGGTGGTTGTGAATTTCATGTGCGATGTGATGCGTTTTGTGCCGTCAATTGTTTCTGGTTTTCCAGAAGCTTGTGAGCTGTTTGCTCAACATCCGCTTTGCATCTTCCTGATGAAGCTGTGGGTAGTCCAACATCAAGCAAGGAACACATGCACGTGCTGAAGCACATGATTATATCAAATAGATTCGGACGTTCGATCACATCTTTTAGAGACCCGGCCCAACTGCCTGCCTTGCTGGCTGCTGGAGTTGCAACTCCGCGTGCCGCACTCAGAGTTGGGGAATTTCTTCAAACATGTCTGTTTTTCCAGTCACGACTGGCCTGTTGTGCAGCGTTTGGGACCTCAGGTCTGTGCATTTCAAGCCGTTGCTTTTGTTGATATTGGAGTTACATTCCACTTTTTTTTCTTCTCTGTCCCTTCTTTGATGTCATACAGTGAGATGAACATCTCAATCCCAAGCAGTGGGCAGGTTGGTGTGGTGTGCTAAAAATGTGTGGGAGTTTTTTTTTCCCAATTTGCTCGTTCTCTCTCTATCTCTCTCTCTCTCGCTCGCCTTCTGTCTCTCTGTATATACGCATATATGCGTGCAGGACGCCAACTCCATGCGCAGTAAATGCATGGTCACTGGACTGTCCAGGGGTGGATGGTCGCTATGTATCTGCAGCGGCCGCAGCTGCTGCGGGCTCAATTGGGAAGAGGAACAACTGCCGCGTGGTGCCTTTTGAAGGGTTTTGCGATGTTTTCAGGATAGTAGTAATAATAGCAGTAATAGTTATTCTCGTAATATTGATATTAGTTTCTGTGCTACCAAAACATTCGAGTCGCATTTTGGGTAGCTGCAGGCTGTGGCTGCAAAAGTCATAAATTGCACTGCTTTGCCTGACCTTCATGGACATGTGCCGCTTTGGCTTATAGCTTGTGGTCGCCGGGCCTCACATAGTCCCACATATTCTTCGCAGAAAACGGTCTGCGCGTCTGCCATGCCACAGACTCAGCCAAGAAGATCTTTGTTACTATGATTACATTACTAGTATCACTATTGTTATGATTACTACTATTATTATGACAAATATCACTATAGCTACTGCTCTCCGTGCTCCGGTCAGGCACGGAATCCCAGCTCGTGGAGACGTTTGCTTTGATTCTCGTGCTTCCCGGGGGCCAGCGGCCCAAAGCTACTTGCTGGAGCAGCTTCCGTCAACGATAAAGCTGGCCGCAAGGTGTGGAAATAACCACATTCCTGGTCAGCGGCTCAGTTTTGGCCAGGCTTTCAAGAACACTTGGCATGAGAAGCATGTAAGCCTCGTAACGCTGCACCTCAGAACTAGTGGTGAGCAGTTTCAGTCAACATCATGATCTTAAGTCTTCGCCAACATTCCCAAGTTCCCTAACCCTAAACCCTAAATCCTAAATCCTTCAACCCCTAACCCTAAACCCTAAATCCTAAACCCTTCAACCCTTAACCCTAAATCCTAAACCCGAAACCCTTTGCCACAACCTTCAAGCTGGTGCTTCGGAAAGCCAGGAGATATGAGCTGCTCCATTGACAGCCCGGCTCTTGAAGGTCAGGTTGGAGGCCTCACAAACCCTAAAGGGTTTAGGGTTCAGGGGTTTAGGGTTTAGGGTTTATATTGGGGTTATACTGGGTTTATATTGCGTTTATATTGGATTTATATTGGATTTATATTGGGTTTGTACTGGGGTTATAATAGGGTTGTATTGGGGTTATTGGGATGATGGAAAGGAAAATGGAAACTACTATTTAGGGTCTAGGGTTTAGGGTATATACGGCTTAGGGCTTCGAGCTTAGGGTCTAGGGTTTAGGGTTTATAGGGACATTACTCCAGTGATATGTTGGGGTTATATAGGGATAGTGGAGACGAACATGGAAACGATTATATTAGGGTTTAGGGGTTTTAGGGTTTAGGGTTTAGGATTAAGGGTGTTTAGGGGAGTTTAGGGTTAGGGTTTAGGATTACGGTTTAAGGGGGTTAAGGGGTGTTTAGGGTTTAGGGGGGTTTAGGGTTAGGGTTTCGGGTTGGGGTTTAGGGGGTCTAGGGTTTAGGGTACATAAGGACATTACCCCAGTAATGGGAGAATCATCTTATGCTCTTTCACACCCACTGGGTCACTGCCTTCTCGGTGCTTGAAACCCTAAACCCTAAACCCTCAGGCCTATCCCTGACGGAGCCGAACAGGGGCATCATCATCGAGACGTGTGTTGAGCTTATGGATGGAGATGAGGCCAGGTAATATAGGGATAATGGAAAAGAACACGGAAACTCAAGGGATTATAGGGGTTATATAGGGGTTATATAGGGATAGTGGAAAAGAAAATGGGAACTAGTATTTAGGGTTTAGGGTTAATGTGATTGTTCAATGTAGGCCCATGACTAATAGGGTTTATATAAGGGGATATATACGGGTTATATAGGGATAATTGGAAAAACATGGAAAGTACTGTTTAGGGTTTAGGGTATTGCAAGTCAATCTGCAAGTCTGCTTGGTGGCTTCTTGCACTTCTTCGAGGAGGCTAGTTGCCATATTCTTCTCCATTATCTCTACATAAATCTTATATAGTCCCCCTTAAGTAGATAGAATATGGCTTTGGGTATATTATAATAAGATCCCCATATATCCCATGTTCTATCTACTTGAGGGGGACTATATCCTTATAATGATATGGTAGTAATGCAAGTATTATTTATAACTGTTGTACTAGGTTGTGAAAGCATGGCATCTGGAGCCTGACTAAGCAATCGCAAATCAAGGGACAACACCAGACAATTTTTGCTAATATTGTCAAAATACCGAAGCGCCTTGGACTCTAGATCCTAATCCCAAATCAAAAACCACGTTACAAACAATACTACAGGGATGTATAGGGATTATACTGGGAATGGGGTAACAAGAAGCCTTGTTGGGCCAGGGTAGCATGTAGAGAGATTGCAATGGTGCTTGATGCGTTGAAAGCAGGCCAGCAAGAAAGCCAAACGGAACAAGTTTAGGGGTTTAGGGGTTTAGGGGTTTAGGGGTTTAGGGTTTAGGGTGCCTTAAACCTTAAACCCCAAACCTTAAACCCTTAACCCCAAACCTTAAACCCTAAACCCAATGTAAGGTTAAGGATTACGTCATGCATATACCGCTTGTCAGGATGAGGATTGTGGAGACCTTTTCGGAAAAACTCTTACAGCCGGGAGCTTGCCATTGCTGTCTTACCTTGAAAATCTTCGGTGATCCAAAAATGAAGGTCCCCCAAACTCATCAATAGTCCTACTATTCCTACGATAGTATGATAGGGATATATTGGAGTTGTGTAGGGATAATGGAAAAGAAAATGGATCATTGTTACTATATTTTCTATTTTCAGTATTATTCCTCTCATTCTTATTATCATTCTTATTTACTCTTGTTACTTTATTGCCTAATTATTACTTTCGAAGGGGATCCCAATTGGCTCGAGTCGCTCAGGAGAGCACAGAGGCTCCCAGCGAGCCGTCAACACCAGACAGTCGTCAGCATCTGAGACCCGTCGTGCCAGAACATACGCTTATAAGAATATTAATAGAAATTAGGAATAGTAATTCTACGATAGTTTAGTAGCAATACTAAATCGAATAGTAGGGCACATAGTCCCCCTTAAGTAGATAGAATATTGGGCATATGGGGATCTTATTGTCATATACCCAATGCAACATTCTATCGACTTCCGGGGGACTATACTCTATCTGTGCATGCTTGACATGTTATATTTCAGGGTGACGCCTGCGAAGGCATCACTGCGAACGGAGAAGAACCCCGCCAACTATTACTGCTGTTGTCCAGTGACCTCTCCGCACTCATGGTATGTTCTGTTCTTGAAGGGCAGGGATTTCAAGGGCCATCTCTCAACGACTTGCTCTTGAGGCCGTCGTGTTGAGACCGCCTTGAGGCCGGCAAAGCTTTTGCAAAACGGCTTTGTTATAATCGCGCGCGCAGACTGCCTTCTTGGCTTTCCCAGGGCAACGCTCCAGCTCCTTCAGCCCAGAGCGCAGGCCATCCCAGCGTCTGCTTCCTGACTGCCTCGACCCTGAGCTGCCGAGGTGCTGCAGTTGAGCCAGCGCAAGGTGCTTAAGGTCCTTGCGCAAGTGCCTTGCCCTCAGCAGCATGAATTCTTTGAGGAACAGCCCCCTGCTTGTCTGAAGTTGACAGTGGTGCTCATGTGAAACGAGAATTGGAATCGTGCTGCTGTGTTCAGGCACTTCCTGTGGAAACTGCGTCATGCATGGGCCCAGCGGCCCGAGGAGAGCCGCTGCTGCTGTCTTGTGCCTCACCAAAAGAGGTCAATGATCAATGGCGCACCTGAGGAGTCCTGGGGACTGTTCCTGCAAGGCGCAAACAGCCTTGGATGGCTTTGGGTTCCCAAGAACAGTTTATCGTCATTAATATGTCTGTATGCTTTTGAACTGTTAGTATCAGTACTATTGCTCTGAGTCCGTAACGGTACAGGGAGGTTGAGATTCGAGCCAGGCGTGGAGGCCGCCCTGCTGCCGAGCACTGGACTGAGCGTCCATCTGGTGGAAGGGGAGGTGCGAGTGTGACAGTGGGATGTTCGGGTCCTGTCGTGGAAGTTTGAAGTTTCAGGGTTCAACCTTACCCAACCCATTCCTCAAGCAGCAAGGACGACCCCCAAAACGGGGTCATAGCTGGCCATCAGCAGATACAGTGTGCAACTCTGCGACAGGACTGGCGCAGCATCAAAAACATGTGCACGCAGTTGCCAGCTGCAGTTCTCAGCTCCTTGGGCGAGATCAAAGGCTAAAAAATGCTACTTTAGGGTATATGTTGGGGCTAAGATAGGGATAATGGAAAAGAAAATGGAAACTAATATAAGGTTCAGGGTTTAGGGTTTAGGGTTATATTGGGGATGATGGAAAAGAAAATGGAAACTACTATAGGGTATATATAGGGGTTATATTGGGATAATGGAAAAGAAAATGGAAACTACTCTAGGGTATATATTGAGGTTATATGGGGTTAATGGAAAAGAAAATGGAAACTACTAGAGGGTATATATTGGGGTTATATTGGGATAATGGAAAAGAACATGGAAACTACTATAGGGTATATACTGGGGTTATAAGATTGGATTTGGGTACAATGGCCAAAGACCTGCCTAGGCGAGATGATGGATGCGACGCTGCGCTTCTATCACAGCCCCAAACCGAAGCAGCTTATGCGTCTCACCAATTTGCTGCAGAAGCATCTGTAGTGCCCCTGCGACGGAGGTATTCTCTTGAAAGTGTGGTGCTCCGGCAGCTGCATTCGGCTGCCCACTTTGCCAATGCTGCCTCGGTTGAAAGTGCATGGTTGCAACCTCATCGAATGACAAATGATTTGTGGTCAGCGGGGAATCAGGAATATACTCCTCCTACTGCAACCTCTACATTATGTATTCCATTATTCCCTACTAACCAAATCCCACACCCCCTTTATTTAACCCCATAGTACTCCTAGAATCCTTCGTTCCCCCACTACCCCCCAGCAAGATGCGGGAAAGCAGGGGAGCCGGAAGGAGTGGGTCAACAACTTGATAGGCGATCCTGCGCTGAACGGCTGCCACAAGCTCACGGGGGTTTCCCAAAATTACCTGTGAAGGGGTTTGTAAGGGTTATGCAGGGTGATTTAGGGGTTAGTTACGGTTAGGGGTTTAGGGTTTCCCCTATTAATACCTGCACAGGATATACGGGTATATTGGGTTTTATAGGGTTCAGGGTTTCTCAAAACTCGGGGTTACCACCCAATAATGGAACATCAAGTGGAAGAACATGGAAGATGAAATGGATGTAGAGGTGGATGGGGATTAGGGGGTTTTCCAAAATTAGGGGTTCCCTTTCGCTGGTTTTCATGATAAGTCTATATTATCTAGGGAAACTATCATGACATTTCTGATGGCCATCGACAGCATAGATTAGTCACATACAGCAGGAAGCCCAACATACCCTCAGAGCAATCTGCCGGGGCGGTTCCCTAAACCCTAAACCCTAAACCCTAGTCCTAAACCCTAAACCCCAAACCCCAAACCCTAAACTCTAAGCCCTAAACCCTAAATCCTCAACCTGCTGAAGCCCGAGGCAGCTTTGGCCCTTAAATCAGATCTCGTGCGCAGCACCTGGCCCCTGCCGCTGAAAGCCGAGCAGGGCAATCTGGCTGCAACAGGCTCAGTGCCTCTCCGTTTGGAAGCCCCAACATGGGGGTTTCCTAAAATTGGGGGTACCCTTTCAGGGGTCCCTGTAATGAGAATTATAGTATTTTGGGGTCTATATTGGGGTCCCTTTACTTTGGGAAACTACCATATAGATCCCCCAAAGGGAAACCCTAAACTCACTCTACACCCGCTATAGAACCGTATATCTCCCCTATAAAAACACCCAAAATCGCACCCCTAATTTTGGGACGCCCCCATTTAGCGGAGCAGGCACTTGAGCAGATGTCACTTGACTTTTGGACTCCTGGCAGATTGGGGCCCAGGCACACAATCCGAGCAGCGCGCTGCAAAGCCCTGAAGAGTGGTTGCCTCTAAGCCTTGAATTTACTGGGGCTTAATAGGTAATACGGGAGTGTATTATATAGGGATTATGTAAGGGTCATAGTCCCCTTTTCTCTACTAACATCTAGCAAGTAGTAAAACAGCTCTGGCAGCCTCTCTTTGGACACGCGCTGGCTTTTGCCCCGGAGGTGTCCCTTGGGTAAGACTGGGGTGGCCGACAGGGCCTCAATGGGTACCCTCTCTGCACTTTGTCAGGTCAGAGCCTGTAGGGTTTGACCACGTCTTCGCTGAGGTCATGCAGAGCATGACCTGGCTCTAACTTGCATCCAGGGGAGTGTGGTGACAGTTTTCTGAAGGGTGGTGCTTGGACTTTAACTGCTTGGCGTTGGTGCCACAGCTCCTGGAATTCCCGGAACGTGGATCGAGGAATAAGCCCGCACGTTCACGCCCCTTCCTTAAACTTTTCCCGATGAGGCGGTTTTGCATTTGGCCGCCTCACTGCTTTTTCTACTCCCTGCCGCCAGGAATACTGCTGGCTGTAGGAAGACCAAAGCTGACGGTGGCAAAGAGAAAGCACAAACCTTCGTTGCAACCCTCTCTGTGCCGCCTCTGCTTGGGTGAGTCAAGCCAATTTTTGGCGCCACCACAAGTAGTGTCGGGTGCCTGTATAGCTCGTCCTGCCAGCACCTTTCCCAGATCTTCTCAGGGTGCTGTTCTCCCAGCAGAAGTTGTTGGATGTCACCCAGCAGCTTGGAACCACTCAGTGCGCGCTGTCCACTGTACAGATGTCGACTTGACTGAACTGGCCTCATTGACGGCACCTGCGCATAGCTAGTATCAGAAAAAGTTTCGGCACAGGTTTTTGAAGATATTTAAACGTGACAATTTGGGTGTGCCAAGTGTAAGCGAAAGTTCGCCCCAAGAGCAAAACGACGACGGGTTTTCGTGTATGTGTCGCTCTCTCCCTCATCCTCCTCTGTCTTTGAGGCCTCAGCAGATGAGTAGACGGATGGTTCTCGATTCATATATGCAGGCATGTAAAGATACCGAGATGCAACAATGCGGATGGGGTACATTGATAGGGGAACCCAAATTTGAAAGATCCCCAGAGAAATTCCTGAATCGTTCCGCATCCTCCATCAGAGGACCGCTACCGCCAGGCCAGTGGGGTTGTTTGCCTGTCAGAGTCCAGCATGATTTCGATCGACGGGAAGGGGATACTGAAATGCTCGCAGCTTGCTTGGCAGGTGGTCAATGTGGATTTCTACGTGAAGTCTGTGTGCAAGACGGGCGAAGAACATGACAAGGAGGATCGATTTTGTGCTCAAGGCGTACCTTCAGAGCTGACAAGCTGGCTGCTAGGGCAATTGATGGTTGCAGGTCGTCATCACAGCGCTTGCCTGCCGTCAACAATGTGCAAGAACCTGAGCTTCTTGTTGATGCGGCTGTCACTTGCCAATTTAGCTCGCGCCTGGTTTGCAGACAGCTCAGTACAAGCAGTAACGTCCGGTCGAATCTGGCGAAGTTCTCAGAGGCCAGCTGGATTTCTGCCATGCATCATGCGCGCAGAATTCTTATCACAAGCTTTGGCCATGCGCTTACAGGCTGTTCCAAGCGGCTTAGGATGGCGTGCAAGATCCTGCCTTGGTACGTCTTGGTGCGTAACATCTTGCAGATGCTGCTTGGAGCTCAAACTGCGCTGCGTTTGTGCTGTGCTGCTCGTTGTAAGACTATGCGCCTAGGAATCTCCTTCGCCAGGATCAGGATGGTCGCCTTCCAAGATTGCCCAACCCGTGGCTCAGCTTCAATCAGTTAGAGTGTTGGCACGCTTGCAGCAAGCAAAAGGTCTGTAGTTTTGGTAGGCCTCATGCCAACTAGGAAGTCCTGCCTTTCGAGTGAGGATAGGGGAGACTGTCTGCTTTTCAAGCTCGAATTAAATCCCATACCGATTGGCTGGGGTGCCGTGAAGATCTTCGTCAGCAGCAGCTGGCGCGGTTTTTTGGAAGGTCAAATTGCCGCCCAGTTCAACACGAGCAAGCAGATAAAGGCCAACGCAAGTTTCAGGAGTTCTGAAGATGCCCCATGTTCATGGAACTACATGACATGGGAATTTCTCCAAATCATCCCTCTCTCAGTCTTAGGAGGACCCCCTGGACCCCTATAGTCCCCTTCTAGTCTCTCTACAGCCCTTGGGTCCCCAGGGATACCCCAAAGTTGGGAAATTCGCACGTCACTGTAGCACAGGCTGGGTATTTGGGTAGAGGGTTCGCTTGTGACTTCTCCCGGGGTTCGCTTGTGACTTCTCAATTTGGTTCGCTTGTGACTTCTTGTTTGTTGTGGTCGCGAAATGCAGAACTGTCGTCGTGTTCGGAAAACCGTGTAACCCCCAATCCCTAAAGCCCTACCCTAAATCCTAAACCCTGAAGCTCTACCCTAAACCCTAAACCCTGACTCTACCCA
>CAJNIZ010009435.1:56282-79946 GCA_905231905.1 Symbiodinium pilosum
GTTTGGGGGTTTAGGGTTTAGAAGCTCCAGCTTGTGCTTGTGTTTGCTTCTGCTTTCCTGGAGACCCCGTCGCAGAGCCGGCCCTTCTGTCGGATGAGGAAGAGGAGGCCGGATGTCTGTAGGTGCCTTTGAGCTCGTCAGCACTCATTAGGGTTATATAGGGATAATGGACAAGAAAATGGAAACTACTATTTGGGGTTTACGGCTTTCTTGCCACAGCCAATGCTGGCAAGAAAAATCAGAGCGCGCAGGACTGGCCGCCACCCCCTGCATTTTGCAGTGAGCTGCCGTGGCTTGATGCAAAGCCTGAGGATGCCTTGTGTGTGAGCAATCTCAGGTCAAGGTTCTCGCATGCATGTGGGGTTTGGCTGAGGTTAATCGCCCCTGCGCCCAAGCTGCCTCCTGCAGGGTGGCGAAGGAGACTAATGGTGGTAATAGCAGGCAATAATAACATGTAAGATGTGTAAGATGTGTACTATGTGTAATATGTGTAACATGTGTAATATGCGAAATAAAAGCAATAATGCGAACAATGACAAATTTTTCAGAGTAATAACAGTCAAAAACGAATAACATTAATGATAGTAAGAATCGTATAACTAGTAATAATTGCGTTGACCGCAAAAAGAGTAATAATGGCATTAGTTGTAATGGCCGTAAAATCTTAATAGTAAAATAGTAATAAGGTTACGTAGTACTTACGGATGTATTGCGTCGGATTACGGACCCGTGATTTTCAGTGAAAAAAACAAAATCTTCAAAGATTGAAAACATAAAAGCATAGGCTGACATGTTGAGTCTTCCTATGCCCGGGTTTTGTGGAATCTATCTGCTCCATGATGATATGAGCTATAGTCTAAACTCCTAGTATCCCCCTTAAGTTTAGACTATAGCTCATTTGAACCAGCACATGTTATCAATGTACAAGGTAGGCTGGCATGAATTTGTTGTTGGATTTCATCCAAAATCCACATCACACGCCCACATCGTTTCATATGAAGAGCTTGTTTACGCTCTATAATCCTTATTATGGGAACCCCCCAAAGGCATCCCTAATTTTGGGAAACCACTATTTTCAATTTTCTTTTCCATTTGATTCTCCATGAGATTGCAATCCTTATTGTGGGGAAAAAAAGGTAAAGGTTGCATAGAGCTCCCTTGAGCTGCCATCTGGTCAAATGGCCCTGCTTGAAAAGGCCATTTGGCGGTTTCCAAAATTGGAGTACTCTTTTGGGGATTCTTATAATAATGACTATTTTTTTGGGGTCTATATCATTAGGGTCCCCTTGTTTAGGGAAACTACCATTTGTTCAAATGGAGTTCTTTTTGAGTCTCTCGTGTCGATGTAGACGTGCCCGTAGAATCGTGTCACCGTGAAATGAATAGAATCCCTGTGCATGGCTTGTCGCAGAAATGGTTCTCTTCGAAATCTGTTATCTCATTTGGAGGCTCCCCCATGAACCTCATCATGGAAAGTGCAAATTCCCTGCACAACCTCTATTTCACATAGTCCTGATGAAGAGATATGTAATGGGGTTTGCTTGTATCCTCGCAGAAATGATAAACAAATCCCCTATGTATCTTATGGGGCGCTGTAGGACCCTATTGAATGTATTTAGGCCCCTTACCCTGGCCCTCCGAAATCTTGAGACCTACATGCAGAGCTTTGCAAAAAGATGCAAAAAGATTGTCATAACTACTCAGGCCCTACCCTAAACCCTCAGCCCGTTCGTGCAGACGGTCAAGGTTTCCTAAAACCTTAATCTCCCAGGACAGGTCCGATGAAGCCGCGGCCGGTGGCTGCTTGGCGGCTAAGGTCACCTCCTACGGGTTAGCAAAGTATTAAGAACTGCATCCCTACATCAATCCCTTGGAATCCGAAATAACGGAGATATAAAGGTAATGTCAGGTTTTGCGGCAAGGCTTGCGATTACAATTAGGAAGAAGACGTTGAGTTGCACCCGGAAAGCCAGTGGGCAGAACGCCAAGTTCTTTTTTGCCTTAAACCCTAAACCCTGAACCCTAAACCTCTAAACCCTAAACCCGGAACCCTTAAACCGCTTTGCTTGTTCACGTCTTAAGGCGCCACCGGCCAAGCCATCCCCGCCACTTCCCGCCGCTGAGACTGGGCGAGGCGGGTTCAGAATTTGATCCAAGGTTTTAAATTGATATGGGGGGATGTCAAAATTGTGGTCCCTTTTTGGGTCCCTATTATAATACGGCACCTAATATTTAGGGTACCCCAAAAAGGGATCATAATTTTGACAACCACCCATATTAATATTGGTATAAGTAGTAGTATTATCTATTATTAATATCAATATTGATAGTACTATTAGTTTTAGTAGTAATATCATTTTTAAAACAGAGTTGTTTGCCAATTCTGTTACACGGACTCAGTACGGTTTACGATGGTTTATGTCTACGTCATTCTGCCCTGTTCATGTTTGTCAACTTCATGCGAGCAGTCTATGGAGCCGTCAGCTTTTGTACCTTTTGCAGGTTACAGTTTTCCTTCAAGTTTAAAATCCTTTCCGAACCTTGGCATTCAAAGGCAAGTAGTTTTCGGCCCCAGCCTTTCCAGATCCTGAAGAACTTTCCATTACTCCATATAGAACCCCAATATACTATAATAGTTTCCATTTTCTTCTCCATTATCCCGACATAGCCCCAATATACTATAGTAGTTGGAGTGCGGGGCGTACACGCCCGTGCGTTTTTATGCACTTTTTAGGGTTTCGGACGGTTTCAGGGGTGGGGGGGTTGTGATTTGGTCACTTTCGACCTTCCACATTTTGCAGGGCTTCATGGGCGCGGGGGTCATAATTTCGTTCCTCGGGGCATTTTACGTCTTGAGGGCTGCATGGGTGGGGGGTTATAATTCCGCTTTTTGGGACATTTTGCGTAGTGAGGGCTGCATGGGTGGGGGGGGGGTCATAGTTGTTAAAGCATATGCTCTGCACGTCTTTGAAGGATGACACTCAGGAAGAACGTGCATCTGCTGCCTGAAGGGTTTTTAACAAAAACAGATATTTCTAAGCCGCTAGGGTTCTTCTCCTTTCCCATCCTGGGGGTCGCCCTAGCCCGATCCCCTGTGTGGTTTGTTGGGCAGGGCTGTACAGGGTTGGGGGCTTCATTCGCGGAAATGTCTAAGATCCAGACCTGCGCCTTGGAGAGGCGCGAGCTCAACCGCAACCGTCTCTGACTTGTCTTGTTTTGGATTGCCAAGACTTGGATATTCACTCGCGAGTCTCCTGTTGGGTCATGAGCAAGCGAGTCATACTTGAAGCGAAGAAGAACATGGAAAGACACAGAAAAACAGGCTGCGACTGCCTCAAACCCAACACCAAACCGATCGTGAACCAGCAAAATCTAGCTCGTCATCTGCGTTTCAAACTGCTTGACGACCCCAAAAAATCGGGGGTTTTGCAACTAAAATTCTACTGTGCTCAGAAATCACACGCCTGCTATAGTTTCGTGTACATCAGAAGGTGTCCGGTGCCCTCCCGCACCACGGGCGCGTACGCCCCGCGCACCTAGTAGTTTCCATTTTCTTTTCCATTATCCCAATATAGACCCCAATCTACTATATCATATTATATTATACTATATTATAGTACATCATAGTACATTATAGTATCTTCTAGTATATTATAGTATATTATAGTATATTATAGTATATTATAGTATATTATAGTAGATTATAGTATAATGCGCCTGACGTGGAAAGCATTTGAGCCAGGCCTTCGCAGTGGTCGGCAGGGCATGGGAGGTCGGAGGAGTTTGTAATTTGACAGTAAATATAGTATATTGGGGTTTAGGGTTTAGGGACTACTATAGTATATTGGGGCTATACTGGGATAATGGAAAAGAAAATGGAAACTATGGAGATTATAGTGGTTCTATAAGGTTCATACAAGGATTATAGGGTAAAAATTGGGGCTATATTGGGATAATGGAAAAGAAAATGGAAACTACTATAGTATATCGTGAGATGTGCACATACATTGCAGCTACCTATACGTATATACGGATAATCTCATGGCTATGTATGTATATGTATATAAATATAAATATATATATATATATATGCACATGCTTGTGTAGAGAGTGAGCCACACATTGTGAGTCATGTGTTAAAGCATCGTATGCGGGTTTCGAAAAGTTAACGGTCCGCTTGTGGCGGATCATAACGCGTTGGGGTCTAGATTGGGGACTGCTATTTATGGAAACTTCATTGAATGTACCCCTGAATTCTCTTGCAATCCCTGTAAAGCCCTTGGGTATCTAGCATATCATTTTTAACCCTAAGCCCTAGCCCTAAACCCTGAACGCCCATAGAAAGCAGTGCTCCCAGGGCTGCTGCGCCCAGCTTCGCTGCCGGTTCTACGACCCGAGCTGCTTGGCATCCGCCCAAGCCTCAGCCCAAAGCCTTTGTCAGCTGCATGCGTCGACCCCCAAAACGGAAACTACTATAGTATATTGGGGCTATACTGGAATGATGGAAAAGAAAATGGAAACTATTATAGTACATTGGAGTTCCCAACCCCCAAAACCCCAAAACCCCAAACCCGAAGCCCTAAACCCCGAAACCAAGCAAACCCAGCGGAGTTTGCAACCATGGGATGATTTCTCCTGAGGGGATGAGTATTATGGGGGCGATGACCTCTTCATGCACGAGGCCTTGCAGCTGTGTTCTGCGATGTCTTGCAGCATGAGCCCTAAGAATCCCTGAAGTCCCTGGGGTTTAGGGTTTAGGGTTGAGTCATTGACTGCGCCCTGTCAACGTCCCAGCAGGACATCCTGCACACGTCCAACCCGAAGCTCTTTCCACTCCGGGAAGGCAGAGTTAAGGGTCTAGTTCCGCAATAAGGGCCCTGAATATGGGCCCTTAGCCGTTAATGGTACTTGCATGGTATATAGCAGGTAAACAAGGCTCCCGGCATTAAGGGCCCATCTTTGCAATCAGGACTAGATAAGTAGGTCTGATGGGCAATGATGGGATCAATCTTGGTCGCTGTGAAGTCGTGCTACGATGAGTGCTCCTTACAACAATACCTGTGTTCCTCTCTCACAATATGGGGGCTTCCCAAAATTAGGGGTACCTTTCTGCGGGTCCATATAATAAGGAGTATAGTGACTATAGTATATTGGGGTCCCTCTATTTTGGGAAACTACCATATCTGGCTAGCAAATGCCTGCCATTCTTCCCCAAGTGTCTGAAACCTGCCAGGGCACAGGAAGCCCTTTCCGATGATGCAGCTGGCAGCTGTGAAATTTGACTAGTTCGACTTTAGGGTTTAGGGTTTAGGATGTTTTCACCTTCTCTGTACATATGCCTCTGCAGACGGGCAGTGTCGGCCGCCTGCGCATTGCACCGCAGCTGACCTGTTGGGTGTAAGCCTGCACCGAAAAAGTCATCTATTTCTTATTATTACCATCGTCATTGCTATTCTGCTATTCTGCTTATCATTAACCCTAATATAACCCTAAACCCTAAATGGTAGTTTCCATTTTATTTTCCATTACCCCAATATAACCCCAATATTACCCCATATGTTCCCTAGTTTCCATTTCATTTTCCATGTTCTTTTCCATTTGATTCTCAATTATAATAGTTTCCATTTTCTCTTCCATTATCCCAATAGAACCCCAATGTATACCCGATAATCCCTACATCAGCCCTATAGAATCCCTATAATCCCTATAGTTTCCATTTTCTTTTTCATTATCCCAATAGAACTCCAATATACTATACAGGCACTGCGTCGCCTCAGTTTCACCCGACATGACGCACGTTTCACCCCGCAGGAAAAGTGAGGTGTGGCAGCGGGGTCGCAAGTGGAGCTGAGTAACCTTTAGAAATGTCCCGTATAAATATATATATAGAGTACATATATAGATATAGGGTAGTTTCCCACTATAGACCCCAAAATAGTATCATCCTTACCATGGGGACTCCAAATAAGGTATACCGAATTTTGGTAAAACCAAAAATATATGCTATATATATGTATATATATATGCACATAAAGATATAGATATTTAGGAATCCATTGGTGTAAATTCAGTCCTTCAGCGAAGTACTTGCAATTGAAAGCAGTGACGAGTGGAGGCTCCTCAGCCCAGCCTTGGATGCTGTGATGCGCCTTGGCAGGGATAATATAGGGTAATGTTGGGGTTATATTGATAATGGAAAAGAAAATGGAAACCACAGGGACTATAGGGATTATATTTGGGTTATTTATGGAATAAATGTTGGGACAGTGGAAAATAGAATGGATGCCACTATAGTGGTTTATATAGTGATGATATTCTATTGCTGCATAGACCACAAAGTTAGTCATCCAAAGGTTCACAAGACATTCAGGCCCCAACAGTGTCTCATGACCTGATTTATTTTCATGTGGCACACTGCCAGCACGAAACTGCAAGCATCGGCCCTGTGGCAAGACTAACTTCCAGTCCTCAGCAGTTGTGTTGTTGCAAAGGCCTTTCC
Organism: Symbiodinium pilosum; assembly: GCA_905231905.1. Lineage (NCBI taxonomy): Eukaryota > Dinophyceae > Suessiales > Symbiodiniaceae > Symbiodinium > Symbiodinium pilosum. The sequence continues at coordinate 62,782 of CAJNIZ010009435.1, forward strand.
GGTGCGGAGGGCGGGGCAGCTGGCTCAGCGCTGGTCACGGTATGTGTCAAGATGGGGGTACTGATGACTTCAGCAGGCACCAATCATGATCACAGGGTATGCATGCATATCCACGGGAACAGCTTGAGCGTGCGCAACATCCTTTCGGAGGCGTGTCTTCTGCAAGCTCTGGATCTTGAACTGTTCAGGGCTTTAGGGCACCCCCCTCATCTGGTTGAAGGAGGAGAGCGTCATCAGACTTCGACTAGGGTGCCCTGGTACACCGGCTACGCCACAAACAACCACTTCAGAGATACATCTTAGAGTAACTTGCCAAGGAAGTCAAGGTCCCTAGCAGCCAGAGAACCCAATAGAGATGCATAGATGCATTTCAATTAATGTATAGATGGTTGTTGTCTTTGCATTGAGGTTAGTTGAGAGGAAGAAGCAGTACATTAGAAACACGTCAATGACAGGTTTCGATGTCTGGGGCTGCATCCCAAAGCTGCATTTGCCATGCAGCTGTGATTGCTCAGCAGTGGCAGAGATTCAGAAGAAACATCCGCAACGAAGGATAGGCGCCAGATATTCATGTGAAATCCAAGGCATTTTTGTATAAGCGATATGGTAGTTTTTTAAATAGGGGGACCCCAATATAGACCCCAAAATACTATAAGCCTTATTATTGGGACCCCCCAAAATGGTACCCCTAATTTGGAAAATCCCCATATTGAGTTGTTGTCAAGTCTCGCTTCTGAAAATGTTCGGGCGCTTTCGCGTGGACCCCGTGGCGTTGGGAAATGCCGACCCCGAGTGGCGGAACGATCGCCCTCAGGTTGGCGATTTCAGGGGAATATGTCTGTATATAGATATATAATATTAAGAAACATGTAGCAATAATAGGAATAATACGAATAATACTAACAGTAATAACAATACTAGTAGTACTAAGAAACTTCATCCCTAAACATCCCTGAGCCCAACATAGATCCATCCCTGAGCCCCAAATCCTTAGTCTCCTCAACCCTAAGCCCTAAACCCGAAGCCCCGAACCGCGTTGCAAAGCTTGTATCAGGCCCCACCCGAGCTCGGCATCGTTGAAGCAGATCCTTATGGCACATCTGGTTCCAGGCCACTTCTGTTTTTTGAAGGTTTCAAGTATGGGCCCCTAGCCCTGTATAGATTATGTAAGAGGTGTATAATGATCCCAGTCTAAAGATTAGATTTTTTGTGTCGGTGCCGTAGTTCCTCGCCTTTTTGTTGTTTTGTTTCTTCTAGCAGGAAGTGTGTGTGGGCCATGATGCTCATCTCGATCCTGCTGATTTTGCACGTGCAGCGTGACCGGTACATCGAGGCACTCCGGTGGCACGGCGGCATCGTCGACCACGGGCCTCCGCTGGCCTGGGAGGTTCAGCCGATTGTCTTGTCCAACGACACCTACGAAGCCACTTTTTTGGCGCCCTCCCTTCGCCGTGCCTCCACTTTCGTGAAGCTCGAAGCAGGGGCTCCTATGGCGGTGAACGGTCTGGCCAGCACTGTGTTCTCCAGCAACTCCAGTTCCGCGAATGCTTCCCATCAAGTGGTGTTTAGCAGCGGTGTGAGCTCGCTGGTCGTGGGCTCCTCCAGCCTTCGAGGCGCCTGCTCTGCGGCCTCTTCCTCGGCTCCCTGTTTCGTGGCGGTGCAGCGCGCGCCGCGCGTGGACTCGAGCACGGACCCTCCCTCTCCGGACACTGGGAAAAGCCCTCCCAGCTTGAGCGGCCTCAGCTGCCACCGCTTCGTCGCAGGCGCCTCGGTGGAGGCCCTGGCACCGCTGTCTTTGCAAAGCGCGTTGTGTGTGAAGTCGCAGCAGATCTATGCAGCCATGGCCACGGGGAACCATTCAGAGGTCGTTGTCGCCTGGGATCCACACGAGGCCAAAGCGGAGCCTCCTAAGTCCTGTCTGGCTCTGGTGGCTTTCCCGAGTATGCAGTTGCCGGGTTACTGTTAAGGAATTTCGATCAGGTTACACTAGTATGGCTATATGGTAGGCATTAGGGTTTCCTTCTTAGATTAATTTTTAGGCTACAATACTATGGGTGTATGGTAAGCAATATAGAACCCCAATATACTATGATAGTTTCCATTTTCTTTTCCATTATTCCATACAGAACCCCAATATACTATAATAGTTTCCATTTTCTTTTCCATTATCCCCAATATAACCCCAATATTGCCCCATGTATTCCCCAGTTTCCATTTCATTTTCCATTTTCTTTTCCATTTGATTCTCCATTATAATAGTTTCCATTTTCTTTTCCATTATCCCCCAATATACCCTAAACCCTAAACCCTAAATCCTAAACCCTAAACCCTAAATCTTAAACCCTAAACCCTAAACCCTAAACCCTATTTCCATTTTTTCCATTAAAGAAAATCTCCTAAACACAAACAAAGGATGATGGGGAGCTTGGCTGTAGATCTGGCATCCTCCGTGTTGCATGACACTGGGTTGCTGTTAAGGAACTAAGTTACCATAAGGGGTATGTATAGTGGGAGTTTAGGGTTAAGGGTTTAGGGTTTAGGGTTTAGGGTTTAGGGAATTAATTGGGTTTCCCCAATATAGTAACTTAAAATTAAGTTCCTGTAAATCCCTATATTACCCCAGTTTCCATTTCATTTTCCATTTTCTCTTCCATTTGATTCTCCATTGTAGGGGAACCCAGGATAGGGTCACGGGCTCCATCATCATGCTGGGTTTCTCCGCCTCCCAGACGATTGTGGCAGACCAGTACCATGCAGCGACCCTGAAGCCGATGTTGCGATATTCGATACCAATTTCCGTTGCCTGGCTACTGCATGCTCCGAAGGTGTCAGATGGCTACCTGCTTTTCCTTGGCTCCGAAGCCCCCTTTGTGGGCAGTATATTCGCTGTTGACCTGCGCCGCCAGCTTATCTACCAACAGGACCCTAAACCCTAAACCCTAAACCCTTAAACCCTAAACCCTTAACCCCTTAAACCCTAAACCCTAAACCGCAATGTTACAAGAGCAAGAGCAGGGCAAAGTGAGACCTGAAGGAGCCTTAAACCAACCCCACTCCCAATGTCCCTCTTGCCTCGCTGTGCCTGCCCTTCCCTTTTCTAGGCTTTCAGGTTTAGGGGCTTAGGGTTAGGGATTTAGGGGTGAGGGTTTAGGGATTTAGGATTTCCCTTGCCTTGCTTTTTTCTCCTGCCGCGGACTAGAGTCTATTGGGGTTATAGTAGGCTTATACACATAGAGCATCCGGGTTGCCTGTCATGGTCAGCTGGGGGGGTGTTTGGAGTATAGTCTCCCTTAAGTAGATAGCATGCAGGGGTGATATAGGGACTTCTTGGGGATGATGCAAAATAAAGTGGAAACTACGATTTAGGGTTTAGGGTTGGGGTTACTTGGGGATAATGGCAGATAAGATGGAAACTACTATTTAGGGTTAAAGGGGACTATAGGCAGCAGCAATATTCAAAAGTCTCCACAAACCGAACCCTAAACCCTAAACCCTAAACCCCAGCACCTTGGATCAGCATTTCCTTGTGGTCTCGCTACTGCTGCTTTCCGCTGAACAGCTCGCTTCTAGGTAGTCAGACAGCAAGCCAGAGAAACCCTAAACCCTAAACCCCTGAACCCTAAACCCTAAACCCCAAACCCTAAACCCTAAATCCTAAACCCTAAACCCTAAGCCCCCTAAATGTGCTATCCTGCCCTCACTATTGATTAGGCAGGGGATGCTTTTCATGATTGGGGAAACGACTGCAGCTGCTGAGCGATGGTCGGGGTTGCTGCAGGTTTCCACCAAAAAGACGATGCGTGTTTCCGGTGTATCCTAGGAGGCATGATGAGGATGGACTGTAGGCTGAGTGGTTTTGATTGGGAACTGGAACACCCTCACCAGTTACGAGAGCATTCACATCACTTGCCAAACTTGGAAAACCATAGCACACTCACCAACCTTCCCATGGCTATTCCGGCTCAGAAAACTAAACAAAATGGGCCACGGTGAGGCCGCGTTTGTTCTCCACATTTCTTGCTTATTTAGTGTTCTTATTGTCGAGTGCGTTGATGGAAACAATTGCACTCACACGGTCTTTTTACATCGCATGGAGGGCTTGCTTTGTCCGCACCGCTCGCAACTTTCAGGGTTCTATCGATGCAGTTCCTCACTCCCTTAATCAAGCGTTCTCCAGCCGCCAGCTATTGATGCACACATTCCCGGCCATACAGTCTGCCCGGAGCTTTCAACAGCTGTCGTTCATTCATGCCCTTTAACCAAAAGTTTCAGATGCTTGCCCTCATTCTTCATTGAAAATGTGACCTGCAGACTTTGTCTCAAGCCTGCCAGTCTGTATCTTTCGTGTAATGAGTTCAGAGCGCACTGGTAGCTCATGAGGCAACTGGCGCCTGTGTACTGCAGATTCTTCACCCCCCCTGCAGGATCCACCATCGGGGCCGCATACGCAGCGGCCACGCCGCTGGGTGCTCCCCTATGAGAGCCTGAGCCATCGAATGATTTCGTGTCACGTGTCTTTTGCTGAAGTAGGCTGGGTTTGTTCTTGTTCGCATGGCGACATGTGAGGAAATTTGTGGAGCGCCTCTCTGACCGCATCCGGCTGCCAAGCTCCGGTGCAGGTGCAGTTCAAACTCTGGAACATTGTGCTGAGGGGAAGTGTTCCTGTTACTATGACTCAGACTATTATGTTTACAGCTCTATGTTTATGTACTGCGATTAGTGTTAGCACTACTATTGCTGGTATTATTGCTATTATGCTGATTATGTATATTTGTATTCAGGAAAACCAGAGCTAGACTTGAGTCAGCACACAGCCCGTTGTTGCATCTGCATTTTTGGACAACCCATTCCCAGCACTGGCAACCCCGGCCTCTGAACACTCATGTGAGCTACGAACTAAAGTTAGGTTGGGGGGGACCTATAGGGGAATATACAGGGTTTCAAGGGGGAATCTATTAAGGAATGTACAGTACCAGGACTGTAGTCCAGGGCTCATGTGTGAGTTTTGACAAGTAATTCCTGTGCAATCCTTAAGGAATTAAAGGGTGGATTTAGTGTTTAGGGTTTACCCCTATAATCCCTCTGCATCCTCAAAATTCCACAACAGCCAGCCTTTTTGAGATCCCCCCTTTCTTGAAGGCTCCGATTCACCGTGCGCTGCGGTGTCCTTGGCTGAGAGGGGGCTTTTCCCTACAGTGCCTGCGGCCCTCTCCAGCGACAGGTTGGATTTGCTCGAGAATGGAGGGGATTTAGGGTACACTGGGGTTTAGGGTTCAGGATTTATAGGGCTTAGGGTTTACAGGGTTGTTCAGGGTTTATAGGGTTGTTCAGGGTTTATAGGGTTGTTTAGGGTTTATAGGGTTGTTTAGGGTTTGTCGGGTTTAGGGTTTATAGGGTTCAGGTTTAGGGATATTATGGGAGTCAAGGGTTTAGGGTTTAGGGATACACAAAAACATGGAGATTCAAATGGAAGAGATAATGGCAAATTAAGTGGAAACGTACATCTCGGGTTTAGGGACCCCGAATGTGCAGGACACATGGGGGATCCAGGTGCCTGACGGGGCTATAACACCCTTAGGCTCTTGTACCTTAATTCCTCCATTACCCTAAACCCTAAACCCTAAGCCCTAAACCATGAACCCTAAACCTGTTACGCAACATGCAGCCAAGTGATGATGCAGTCCGTCCCACAAGATATCTTGTCGGAGTCCTCAAACGAAACTGTCATGGGTCCAGCGGTTGGCAAAATCCTTCGAGGATCTTTCATGGGTATTAATGGCTAAGAAGAGTAAGAGTAAGAGTAATAGCAGTACAAAAGTTGAATAGTGACTGCGATGCTGCCCTTGCAGGCAAGGGCGAGCGGAAGACAGCAGATGAGAGTCACGATGCAACATGCCTTGAAAAAACTGCATCCGGCTGAAGGCCAAGACAGGTGTAGGATCTCTTTCCCGTTGCGATAACTTTCTCGCGTTGATCCAAAGTAAGGCAGCTTGGACCTTGGACATTGAGGTCTTGCCCACGAGCTTCCACTTTTGCGGAAAGATATCAAGTAGACGGTCGAGAGATGCGCAGCAAGTAATCCCATCCATTTTTTCAGCAACCTCTGTCGACCAAAAAAGAATCTCCTCACCCAAGCAGGCGTCACAGACCCCCGTCCCAAGCTGCACTTAAGCCGAAACCCGGAATGCCAAGTGTGCAGACAGACATCAGATAGAGACTGCACCCTGTTTAAGCTTACCCTTGGTTACCTAGGAATCAAGGAATGGATCCTTGTAGTAGTCCATATATAACCCATTGTAATAGTTTCCATTTTTTCATTCCCAGCTAACCAATGGCCAGTAAGAGCAACCGCCGGCGCGGAATCTGGCTGAGGCCCGGTCTTCCTTCCGAAGTTGTCATCAAACGAGATGGCACGTGGTTGCAAAGGCCCACCAGCTTGAGAAGCACACATGAGCTGTAGTCTAAACTCCTTAAAGGAGGTTATATAAAGGATTATATAGGGGACTAGTATAGGGGTTATTCAGGGGATACTAGGAGTTTAGACTATGGCTCACACGTGTGCCTGTTGTCAAAGCGCAGTCTGTCGCTGATTTGACCCGTGTCTGAACTGCGCCTCTGCCTTTGCAAATTGGTCACTCATGTTTGCAAGGGTGTCGGGTTCAATGAACTTGTAAAGGGCTTGTCAACAAAGACGTTACGCAATCGACACATGTGGGCAAGTGAGCATGCATGTAGCAGACAATTGCAAGTCCATCAGCAAGTGCGAATGTTTTGGATGACGGCGAATTACATGGTTTCCACAAAAAGTGGCCACAAAACAGACGCCAATATACGCAAATCCTCACGATAAGGATTCCTTTTTTCGAAACGTGGGTATCTCACCAGTTAGGGGCCCTTAAGCCTGCCTTTACAACGCCATGCCCCGGCGCGGCGACTCCCGCCGCCGCAGCGACTCAAGGCCAGGTTTTTCCTTTGAGGATGTTAGTGGGATTTAGATATTTGGGGTTATATAGGGGTCATGGAAAATAAAAGGGAAACCTACAATATTGGGGTTTAGGGTTTAGGGCTTAAGGGTAAAGTTTAAGGTTTAGGGTTTAGGAGTTTTATGCAACCCTACTTTCCCTCCTGAACCCTAAACCCTAAACCCTAAACCCTAAACCCTATTAATCTGCCAGGGACTACAGGCGCTCTCCTCCCAGACGGCGCTCACCCTCCAGGACCGACTGAAGCATCCCCAAACCCGAAGCTTAGATGGGGATTTCTGAAAATAGGGGTCTAGGGTTTAAGGTTTAGGGTTTAGGGTTTAGGGTTTAGGGGTCCCCCGTATACAGCCCAAAGGATGTTGATCCTGATCATAACCACCCCCAATAATGAGCCTCAAAGCTCCAAAAGTAGTTTCCATTTTATTTTCCTTTTTTTCCCTCTATCGCCTCAATATACTATACTATAGTAGTTTCCATTTTATTTTCCCCTTATTCCCTACATAACCCCTATATACTATACTAGTTTCCACTTTTTGAGGCGCCGATCCCCTCCTCCGCGACGCTCGCGGTCGCGCTCGAGGAGAGCTCGCGGAAGATTTGCGCCTCCTACGACAGGGGCCTAAATAATTAGCAATATCATTTTGAGGTCCATTCGAGGTACCATATACTATATTTATTCAAGGAATATGGAACCATAATATTGGTAATTATTTAGGCCCCTTTATTAGTTCTGACATTTCTCAAGAAGCTTTTCATTTTCCATATAACCCCAATATAGGGTTTAGGGTTTGGGGTTTGGGCTTAGTAGTTTCCATTCCATTTTCCATTATTCCCTATACAACCCCAATATGCTATAGTAGTTTCCATTTCATTTTGGATTCTTCCCTACATATCAATAAACCCAGTTTCTGCATTTTCCATTGTCTATCCCTTTGGATCTTCATTCTTTGTATTTATTTAGGCCCCTACATCTTCAAACTAGTAGTTCAGCACAGAAGCAGAGCTGTCATGTTGGTTAAGTTAGCAGTTCCTAAAAGAAAGTAAGACAAAACCCTAGAGTACAGTAGGGCATATCTAGCAGTGTATAGTAGCATGCTAGGACAGACCACGACGTCGTACAACCCGAACACTGGCTCAAGGAAATTGGCATCTCCTTGTACAACATACTATAGTAGTTTCCATTTCTGTTCCATTCTCCCTATATAGCCCCAAAATACTACAGTAGTTTCTATTCTCTTTCCCATTCTCCCTATTTCGCCTCATTGTTTCTAGTGTGTTCAACTTGAGAACGCCGAATGCGTTTTGAAGCTGTCACACCACTGCAGACAGCGCATTTGTGTTTTCATATTGGGAATAATGGAAAATAGCATGGAAACTGCTATGGTATAGTGGGGTTACATAGGGAATAGTGCAAATTACATCCTGGAACCTTCATAATGGATGAGTCCTGAGTGTTTCAGATGATCGCGGGCCAAGTCAAAGTCGATGAGCGTGTTATTCATGATTGGCCAAGGAGTGCAGAAAGTCTAAGGGTTTAGGGTTTAGGGTTGAAGATTTAGAGTTTAGGGTCAACATGTTGTCTCTGTGCAGTGTAGTAGCGGGCTCCCATCAAACACAAAGGCCCCAATGATCCAGGAGCCCGGTCAGGAAGTCCCCGGTGAAGGCTGTACGGGACTGAGCCAAGTGTCAGGAACTGCACAGGAGGAGCTTTTCTCAAGACATACCTACAAAAACCGTAGGCGTATGTCAATGTATCCTCAGGGTCCCTGAGTATCCTTTGGGTTAAACCCTAAACCCTAAATAGTAGCTTCCATTTTCTTTTCCATCATCCCTATATCATCTTATATTATCCCTTTATATCCCGGGTACTCCTGTGCTGGGGAATCCCCAAAAGTGAGCAGAAATCTGCTTTTGCTCAGGCCCCAAGTGCCTCTGGTACGGAGTTGCCAGGGGACATTGGCAAGGCAGTTGCAGAAGCGGACAATTTTAGGGTGAGCTAGAGTCTAAACTCCTTAAGTGCGGGGTATATAGAGGATTAGAAAGGGGACCACTATGGGGAGTTATCATGGGGGATACTAGGAGTTTAGATCTTAAACCCCAAACCCTATATTATATATGATGGGGGTTATCAAGCGGGATGTTAAGAGTTCAGACTCAGCTCTGGTAGTTTGTGGAAAAGTGGAGTTATGGCTTCTTGCAGCAATCCACAATTTTCATGCCTTTATGGTAGATTTTCGAAATAGTTCAGGATTTAGGGTTTAGGTTTGATGGTTTAGGGGTTATACTAGTTTCCCAATTAAGGGGGACCCCAATATAGACACTAATGTAGGGTAACCCCCATATCCCATTCCTTCATTCCAGACAAAGCGCCCGCAAGGAAAGCAACAAGCAAGATGGGAGTTTCTCAACATAGCCCCACAAAATGCTTGACAGAACCCTTCATAATCTCCTCACTATCCACAGAAACGCCCAGGGTGGCTAGGGTGGCCAATTGCTGAGCAATTGTTACGTATGTTACCCCTAAACCCTAAACCCTAAACACTACACCCTGAGACCTAAACCCTGAACCTTAAACCCTAATAAACCCTAAACCCTAAACCTAAACCCGAATAAACCCTAAACCACCCTAAACCTTAATAAACCCTAATAAACCCTAAACCTTAAACCCTAAACCCTAGTGTTTGCATTCAGGCGGAGGTAGTGGCTGGCAAGCCAAGGCCAAGCACTGGCGAGCAGTTCGGCGCTCAAGGTCTTCTTGTTGCTGTTGGGGAACTGACATTAAGTAACCATAATATATTGGGATAATGGAGAATCAAATGGAAAAGAAAATGGAAAATGAAATGGAAACTACTATAATGGGTTATATATGGGTATACAGGGTATATAAGGTTTGGGGTTGAAGCTTAGGGTTTCGGGTGGCATGATAATGGAAAAGACAATGGAAACTACTATTTAGGGTTAAGGATTTCAGTGACCATAATGGGTATACATAGTAAATAATAGGGTTGCCCCAATATAGTAACCTAACTTAAGCTCCTTAACAGCAACCCAGTTTGGGAAGGTTCTGTTTCCTTTTCTTTGAAAACCAAGGACGTGGCGGGCAGAGATCATGATGCCTCAAGGCCCGAACAGTTTACACACATGGGCTGTTCTCAAAATTATGGGAACCCTAAACCCTAAACCGTAAATCCTGCCAAAACGGGACCCTGATTTTGGGAACTACCCATGTCATGGCCGTGGAAGATTTCTTGACCTGAGCTTCTCAAAGACCTCTTCTGATCCACCTGGCAGTTGGGCTTGGAGAGAAGGGCGGTGCTTACAACTACGGTGGCAAGGCCTTTGGGGATATAGGGGATAAGGGAAGATAATCCCGAGATATTATATAGAAATATATATAGTTAGGGTTTAGGGGTTTAGGGTTGGGGATAGGGTGTATCTTGGGGTTAGGGAATATGCGAATGTAGGGGTTGTATGGGGGTAACGAAAAGAAGCTACTACTTTATAATCGGGTATCTATTGGGGTTATTTGATATAGGGGATAAGGGAATATAATCGCTAATATATATATATATATTTATATATGTGCATATCTATACATATGCATATTATATATAGGATTTAGGGATTCGGGTCTACGGATTAGGGTTGTGCATTAGACGGGCTTTGCAGTTTCTGAGGCAAGGGCTTGAGGCGGCTGCGACATTTCTGGGATTTGCGCTTCCTGAGATGCTTAGGCTTACTGGTGGTTTGTAGAGAATCAGTGAAATTAATCGCTGTAGAATCCCTTTAACAAATCCATTCTTCCCTACTAACCCTAGACCTTAAACCATATATATAGTATAATATAATATGATATAATATTATGTATAATATATATATATATATTCTAGAGGGATTATATTCCCGGATCCCCTACAGTAACTGCCAGTCTGCTTAGGTCCCAGCAGGGCAAGAACTGGGTGAGTGAACAGCTGTCTGCAGCATTCAGGACACTTGAGTCATATGGGGGTTTCCCAAAATTATGGGGTACAGTACCTTTCAAAAGAAGTTTATAGGGGATATGTAGGGGTTATATAGGGGGTTATATAGGGTTTAGGTTTCCCAAAATTCAAGATGCTTCTTTGGGGTCACCATGAAATAAGATTTGGGTCTCCCTATATGCCCCAATTACACCCTGGAGTATAGGAGCCTTGAAAAAGGAACCTTGGTTTTCGGAAACCTAAGCCCCAGGAACCCCTGTAGTAGTCCCCTCAATAATCACCTATATGACCCCTACAAGGAGTTGAGACCATATCTCATATCTGTGCCTGGAACGCTTGTCGCAAAGCCTTCAAGCAGGTGGCCGTTCAAAGCAGTAGCTTCGACAACCCCAAAATTAGGGGGTACCTTTAAAGGTCTTATAGGGTATATGTAAGGGTTATATAGGGGGTTGTATAGGGTGGGATACTAGGAGCTTAGACTATGGCTCATATAGGCTACCACGAAGAAACGCTTGCAGAGCTGAATCTTGTTGTTGGAACTCTAAACCCTAAAACCTAGGACCTAAGCGCTAAACCCTAATAGAAAACAATTTAAACCTAAAATCTAAACCTTGAATTTTCAAACTTAACCCAAAAACCCTAAAGCCTAAAGCCGCAAACCCTAAACCCAATCTAAACCCTAAATTTTCAAACCTAAACCCAGGATGTCTTAAAATTCAATTCTGGCATTCCGAGCCTTGCGGTGAGGTGCGGACGATGTGCATCCGAGGGCCGCATAGAGTTGACAAACAACAGGCCAGCGGTCATGACCTACCTTAAAAGGGGGATATATGGGGATATAGGGTTTAGGGTTTAGGATTTAGGGTTTAGGATTTAGGGTTTAGGGGTTTGTTGGGGCTATATTGGGGTTCTATGGGGATTATATTGGGATATTGGGGGTTATATAGGGGTTATGTAGGGGTTTTATGGGCCATGACCTACCTTACAAGAGGGTTCGAAAAGGGGTTATATAGGGATTTTGTTGGGGTTATATTGGGGGGTTACATAGGGGTGATATTGGGGTTCTATGGCTCTAAACCCGAAACCCTAAACCCTGAACCCTGAACCCTAAACCCCTAAACCCTAAACCCTAAACTCTATGGGGGTTAGAATCTAAACCATATTGCTTGGCTCTGGAGCAAGGCGGAAGAGGATGCAGCCAAGCTGGAGGAGGCTGCCAAGGACAACGACACGCGGAAGGTGAAGGCAAAGACACTTGGGGTTTGGGGTTTGAGGTTTAGGGTTTAGGGTTGAGGGTTTAGGGGTACCATTTTGGGGGTCTTGGACTACTATTATACAGAGGTTTCCCAAAATCAGGGGTACCTTTAAAGGGGATTATAGGGCTTATATAGGGGTTATGTAGGGATATGGGGTTCAGGGTTCAGGGTTTCCCAAAGGTAGGGTACCATTTTGGGGGTCTTTATAATAAGGACTATAGTATATTGGGGTCTATATTGGGGTCCCCCTATTTTGGGAAACTACCTTATAAGGGTAATCTAAGGGTTGTATAAGGGTTGATGGAAACTACTACATAGTATGTTGGGGTTATATAGGGATAATGGACAAGAAAATGGAAGGTACAGGGACTCTAGGGGTTATAGCGAGTTATTTTGGGACAGTGGAAAGCTGGAATCTACTATTTAGGGTCAACCTACTAAGCCTCAGTAGCGTGATTAAGGTCATGGTGGTGTTCAGGACTTCTTTGCCTTGATCCGAGCATACTAGTAAAGGAGAATGGAGTAAAGGAGGCTCATAGTCCCCCTTACGTAGATAGAATATGGTTTTGGGTATATTCTAATAAGATCCCCATATACCCCATCTTCTATCTACTTAGGGGGGACCGTATGGTTTAGGGTTTGTACGGATGTTTGACCTGTTTGACCAGATCCCACATACGAGTGTTTCTGCGGAAGCACGTTGCATAATATAATCCCTATATAACCCATACATGACTCCTATATAACCCCTGTACAACCCCTGTATAACTCCTATATCACCCCTATGTAACCCCAATACGACCCCAATATAACCCCTATATAGCCCCCTGTATAACCCCTATATAACCCCTATGAAGACAACTGATTGCTGGGAAGCATGCAAGGCCATCGCAAACGACATGGTGCGGGGTGGAGCGCGCTAGCATCCTTGCAGCACAATGGCCATAAGGGTTTAGGGTTGAGGGTTTGGGATGAATCAAATTACCATAATATGGGTATGTAGGGTTTAGGCTACCATAGTATGGGTCTATAGAGTTTAGGCTACCATAATATGGGTCTATAGGGTTTAGGCTACCATAATATGGGTCTATAGGGTTTAGGATACCATAATATGGGCATGTAGGGTTTAGGCTACCAAATATGGGTATGTAGGGTCTAGGAGGTAGTACGGTTCCTTTCTTAGCTACGATCTCCTAAAGGGGAAGTGTCTTCCCAGTGGCGCCTCCTATGAAAGGATCTTCAGAGCAACCCCCACACGTGGCATACCCTAAACCCTAAATCTTAAGCCCTGAACCCTAAATTCTGAACCCTAGACCCTAAATCCTAGACCCTAAATCCTGAACCCTAAACCCTAACCCCTAAATCCTAAGCCCTGAACCCTAAATCCTGACCCCCAAACCCTAAATCCTAAACCCTAAACCCTAAATCCTGAACCCTAAACCAGACGGAAAAGGGGGGTGAACAAATAAAAAAATCCTAAACCCTAAATCCTAAATTCTATTTGGACCGTTGCTCCGTTGCCGAGGCAGAACCGAACTTATTTGGGGCTTCAGTGCCACAGCTCGGAAAAAGTCTGCCCTGCTTGCGACTCCTTGCATTATAATAGGGGTTATATCGGGGATCATATAGATGTAAGCTACTGTGTCATACTGGAGTATATATTGGGATTATACAGGGATAATGGAAAAGAAAATGGAAACTGCTCCATTATAACAGGTTGTTTATAGATAGGGAGTATCCAGGGACAATGGAAAACAGCATGGAAACTACCGCAATATTGCAATAGGTTGTTTATATATATATATGGAGTATACCGAAACCCTGAACCCCCCCAAAACCTGGTCAAATCAGATCCCTCCTGCGCGCGAGGCTTGCCGGCAGGAGACCAGACCATGGACGAGTAGACAGGTGTGGTATTGCCAAAAACCTGGCTTTGTGTTGAGGAACTTAGACTCCCTGGTGCTCAGGAGGAAATGGGGGAATGGATCCCTGTAGTAGTCCCCATATAATCCTTGATAATAATTCTTGTAGTCCATTCCCCCATTCCCTCCTGAGCACCAGGGAGTAGATTAAGTTACCAGAAGAGGGATATTTAGGGTTTAGGGCTTAAGGTTCAGGGTTTAAGTTGCCATACTATAGGTATACAGTAAATTCTTATCATAATAGATAAGTTAAATTCCTGCACAACCATGCAGAAGCTGAACCTCGCGTTTGATCCTGAAAAACAGTGTTTATATATCGGGAGTATACAAGGATAATGGAAAAGAGCATGGAAACTACTACTACATTATAACAGGTTGAAAAAATCATATAGGGAGTATGTAAGGATAATGGAAAAGAGCATGGAAACTATTACTACATTATAAGAGGTTGTTTATATATATATATATTTATACATATGTAGGGAGTATATAAGGAGAATGGAAAAGAGCATGGAAACTTGATATTACAATAATGACAGAGCTGTTTTGGCATTTCCTTCAGGTCCCCTTCCAGCAGCATCTTGTGAGACTGCGCGGAGGAACTTGCCGGTCCAAGATGGACTTGGTCCAGTAAGAAAAGGATTTTGGTAACTCCAACCCCCAAAATGAGGACCCTATCATAGTCAAAAGCCAGTTATAGGGTCCTAATTTTGGGGGTTGGGGTTACCGAAATTCCCTTCAAATCCATGGCATTCCATGGCATTCCTTCGTGCCTTGTGCAAAATGCGATCCCTTGTTGAGAATTCCTCAAGATGAAGATGTATAACGGGAGGAGGTCAAAGTTGTGGTCCCTTTTCGGGTCCGTTGTATATTTGAGCGCCGAAGGCTTAGGGTATCCCCAAGGACAGCATGTGTGAAATCCAGCATACAGGCATTTTGAGGGGATTATAATTAACCCTAAACCCTAAACCCTTCTAGGTTTTCATGGAGCAAAGGCTTTCACAGGCAGAGTTCTGAGAAACTTTCACATCTTTTGTGCACTTTTATTATTCAGCAAAATCAAGTCCCCCAAGACCACCTTCGGATTGACCAAGACAGCATAAGGCGGACATAGAGACTGCACGAAGAAACACACCCCAAAACCATGACTACAACCCCGTAAAACCTGCAAAATGCATATGCCAGCTTAGTAGATGGATTCTGGCCGTGAAACATGTGATGAAAGTTGGAAAGTCCAGCTTTTCCCCACAAGACGCAAAGCCGCAATGCATCTTAGGAAGTTTGTGTACTATATTCGGGAAACCCAACTTGAGCTACTATATTGGGGGAAACCTTATTATTTTCTCCGCATTTTTTTACGAGCTGTCTTGTGCAATGTGTTTGTTCAGAGATGCAAATGCAGGCTGCCGCGTAATGGAAAAACACATGCAACTTGGCTGTCAAATTTCACGGGAGAAGATGGAGTTGCCCTTTGACTTGCCCTGTGGCAGGGTGCCCGCTTGGTTTGTGGCTAAGATGGCACAATTTCTGTTTGAAAAGTGATCAGGCAGGAACAGCCGGCAGAATTTCAAGTATTTTCCATGTTGGTTGTTTACTTGAACTTGTTTTGGCTCTGCATTTATAGCAGTTTGGCCCTAGAGACATTCGTTGTCCATTTGGCCTTACTTGTCATTGCTGTCGGCCACGGTCGTGGACTCAGACGCGATCCGAAGCCAATGGTGGGTGTTGAACAGCACTATCACTATAACTATTGCTGTTACTAGTACTATTTTTACTTCTGTCACAATTATTATTACTACTACTACCCCTCCTACTACTACGACTATTACTACAACTACAATGACTATTATATCTATTTTTTATGGTTATTGCTATCATTACTATTTGTGGAGAGTCGGCTTCCCTTGCCTGTGTGTGATTGACATGACGCCATGCACACACAGCCAAGAGAACACAGGTGGCTGCGATGGAGCAAGCCGGTCACGTGGAGGAGGCATGGTGTTTATAGAAATAGTAATACTAGTAGTAACAGAAATAGTAGGAATATTAAGAATTCAGTAATGGTAGTAGGAATAGAGAATAACGGAAAGATTATGATTTCGGTAATAGTAAGCCTATGGCTTCCCGCAGAGCGCACAGGGAAGTTTGAGCCTAACCCAGTTGAGTAGTAATTTTTTGTGGATATTATGGTACCCAATATAGAGTAAGATTATGTCTTCCTTTTTGGGTATAGTATTTTTTATAAGGATAATAATGCAGTTTTCAGGTTTTCACCTTGAGACAGCAATGTGCGCTAAGGATATTATCTTACGAGGTTCAACCACAAAAAAAACACTTCTCATTTGGGGGAATCTCTGCTCGGAGCATCAGTTGCCAAAAGGCCTCGTCACATTTCAGATGTCTTTCAGTCAAATTCCATGCGTTTGGACTGATGGCAACGTGTTGGCAGGATGACTTCTCGCAGTTCCTCTCCCAGGTGCGGAGCGAAGTGAGTGAACATCTGACGTGATAACTAACCAGGCAGACATGAGAAGCACTGCCTCCAGCAGCCCCGAAATAAAGGGGCCTAAACAGTTACCAGTATAATGGTTCCATATTCCTTAGGGTTTAGGGTTTAGGGCGTAGGGATAATTACCAATATGGTTCCATATTCCTTATATGATTTTGGCTTATGGTACTTCAAATGGACCTCAACATGATATTGGTAATTATTTAGACTCCTAAACCCTATGATAATATGGTAGTTTCCATTTTCTTTTCCATTATTCCAATATAACCCCCATATAACCCCCTAAACGCCCCTACAGCAGGGACGGTGAACATCTTGTGCTCTGTGTTGCATCTGAAGGAGAATGCAACAGCGCCGCCACAGCCCGAGGCTCTGGGCTTGGACAAGAATAAATAAATATATATATATATATATATGAGCCCGATACCTTTTGGTATTATTTAACCACGTTTGTCTCTTTACTATCATAAAACCTATTCCAATATTAAATATAATATGCATTATTAATATATTAT